>CANNZV010002775.1:52382-137211 GCA_947561585.1 Caprella mutica | reverse complement strand
GAAAAGAGTCACTGTGATGATGTACTATCAGAGAGAAGAGTCACTGTGATGATGTACTATCAGAGTAGAGTCACTGTGATGATGTACTATCAGAGAAAAGAGTCACTGTGATGATGTACTATCAGAGTAAAGAGTCACTGTGATGATGTACTATCTGAGAAAAGAGTCACTGTGATGATGTACTATCAGAGAAAAGAGTCACTGTGATGATGTACTATCAGAGAAAAGAGTCACTGTGATGATGTACTGTCAGAGAAAAGTCTCTTTTAAGATGTGCAATCGTTGATCAGATATTAATATATTATATAGTTCATTCTCATGTGATTGGTAACGAGAAACCGTTCAATTACTCTAAACCGACTCTTGTCTATAAATTCGTTTCAAGTCCTCCTTATTTCAATATTTCAAGTAAGGATAAGCTTCCAATGGGTCTCCTTTTCTCTCAATAGAAATCATCTATTCATTGCCTGGCATCAGTCTTCCATTGTCATTTAAGATCTAACATATCTCTCTCCTCCAAATGAGAGCCACGAATCAAAGCGTGTCAGTGAGAGTGGAATGATCCATCTACATTCATGGAAAATGTATTCGTAGTTATTTTTCTACCGTTTATTAATTTCACATTTCTAGATAGAGCTTTACTAATATTGTAATGCTTGTAGATATTTTGTTATTGGTCTTGGTACACGATGAGTGATTGGAAAATCATAAAAATAATAGTAAATTGGAAAACTGTGATTTGAGAATTAATATCATGCGGCTTTTCTATGTAGTATATGCCTGTTCGCGCTCTCTTATGGAAATTCATTTTCTGTATTTGTAACGAGTGAGAAAGAGGATTTTTTCACTTTCCATTGACAATAATTTATAATTAAGTATCACTTGAAACAATTATAATACGGATACATTAGGTAAAACTGTGCTGGCTAAAATAAGGGGTATTATGTGTAGAGTGAATCTGTTCATCAGCATGTCAAAAATAAGTGATTTACTGAACGCATTTGCAAACATTAAAAGGATTTTCTCTATAACTGCTATTGAACTTCTTTTTCGCCAGCTTGAGTGATATTCTATGGCCATGTCATTAATTTCTGTCAGGGTTTCCTAAGTTATCAATTTAAGTTAACTAGGAAACTAGCATAACTAGAAAATTAATGCAAAAACATAGATTTCCAACCAAATTTTGGGTTTATTCCAGTTTTAATTTAATTCAATATTAATTTTGATATTTCAACCAATGGATGATTTATTATCTGAATTAATATATTAGTGTTTACATATTTTTGTTGATAATAATGATTTAATAATTTGTGAGACATCCGTGAATATAATTTGAAATCTCATGATTAAAATGATGACTATCTGTTGATTGTCACTTTATTGTCAAATAAAAATAGTTAATAATTGATATTAGATTTTCGATATACCTTCGTAGTTTACTGTACGAAATTTAATGCTGAACAATATTGAATATTAATTTAAATCTCGTTACATAACTACGAAAATGTATTTCAATTTCGAAATGTTTTATAGAATAGTGTATGAGATAAATTAGCTGCATCGTCCTAATAATTATTTAGTCTATTATTTAAATTTTCGATGCAATAAATATTTATAATTTGACTATTTAACAAAACTTAAAAAACTATTTTGGATATAATTCATATTTGTAATATAATTATTTTAATTAAACAACCTATATAATACAAAAAAATTGGCGCGCAATTTTTTAGGATCACTAATTTTTAAATTTCTATTACTGGATAAATTTTTAAAAAATTAAGTTAGAAAATATAATTTGATGTAGTTCTGGTAATTATTATATTATGGTTTATTTTCATTTCCAGACAGTCTGAGTTTTTTGTCTGTAATAATAATTAGTTTTTACTTTCCATATATCATCTATAAAGAGACACTTGAAAACAAACATTCTGGAAGCCGCCCAAAACACATGACGAAGAGGAAGCACGAAGCTGACTTCGGTATTCTTCGAATAGTTAACTTTAAAGCTTATTCGTTATTTCAAATATTAATATTGTTATTACATAAGAATTATGGCTAAATTATATCACTATGGCAAAAAATAGGTAAATCCAAAAATAAGTTGGGACTGCCAAAAGGTTGTTAGAACGGTCGACTATGCTGGCAAAGAAAAGGATTTGTGCAGAATGAATCTATTAGTCAGTGGGTCGAAAATAAGTGATTTGCTGAACGTATTTTGTAGAATTTAAAAGCGATTTTCTCAATAACTGCTTTTTGGTCTGCAAATTCTTTTTCGCCAGCATGAGTGATATATGAACGATCATGCAGTGAACGTAATTATTAATGGATTATTTTTATTAAATATACCTATATTGAAACAAGAATTATTATGGTTAGGATAGTGAATATAGAATAATATCTACTTACTTAAGTTGAATTAAATTAGATAATTTAGTTCTTATTAAAATAAATAAATTGCATGTATATCATTATTATATGTATATAAATTAAAGGATAACTTGAACTTAATTGAATTTTAAAGTCAATCTTTGATTTCAGTAAATATAAATCTATGAATGGTTTCTTTTATTTATAAATATTGAAAATAAACTTGTGTAGACTGTAGATAAATTAAGAATGGACCGCATTTCTGGCTAATATCGACTGTCGCCGTTAGATATAAGTATAATCTTCTTCTTATCATCTAAGATCCTGTTAACAGTAGGAATTTATATAAGAGATTTATTTAGTTGTTACTGTGTAGAATTATTTTCAATATATCCTTCATAATATTTATTATCATTGCAATTTTAACATATGATTTATTTCCTTCAAATCAGAGTTTTGAAAAAAAATAATGATTTAACATACATCCGAATATAAAATATTTGGATGAGTAATATTATTATTTATGTATGTCATTTATTCAATTTTAATTTGAAAGTCAGATACAATATGTTTAGTAATATCTATAAATAAAATAAATTATTAAAATGAATTAACAATTTACTATAATACATATTTGTTATTTAACATATTTTATTCCTTATTATAGACAGCTATAATCAAAATCAAATACCAACGGTTGAGATTGCTTATCATCAATTCTTGACAATCAAGTTCGATGAATTATTCATTATAAAAATATGTTTTATTTTTTAAATAAATTAAATTTTAGAAAGGGTGTAAATACGGTTTCAAATTTTGTATATAATGAAGAATATTCATATCTGTTTAAAAGAAAATATATTTCCATTGAGAGTAAAAAGAATATATAATCTTAAATGATAAGGTAAACAATTTAAATAATGATTTTAATACCTTGGTATCAAGAATTAATTTTACTCAAAATGTAGGGAGAACCATCTATATAGTATGTATTTAGGAATTTAACTTTATTTTCATGAATTTATTATACATATCTCATTTAAATTATTATTATCATTATATATAAGATCTACCTACTTTAGTACCAATTAGTCAACACCTGAGGTAAATTCACTTGCCTATTGTAGGCGTAGTCTCTTTATTAGGAATTTGTAGCCTGCAGTCAAGTTAACCTGATTTTATATTTTAGAACCTTTGAAATGATCTCTCATCTGGTTTCATCTCAAAAAATTAAAATGTTTAACAGTTTACAACCTAGGCGACTAATACACATTTCCAGTATAATTTAAAATAAATTCTACTAGACGACCGATCAATTTTTTTTTAGTATATACAATACAATTTTTTCAATATGTAAAATGTGTATACATACATACATATATATAATTGCATATTCAACTTCCTTTTTCAAATCTTTAATTTTCATATCGAAAGGATTCAAAGTCCGTATTGCAGTATTAGGAATATTTCACCGCCTACTTTCAGGATTGATGAATAGAAAGGTTAAGAAGCTTTAAGATTTAGGCATATTTTGATTAATATATTATTTATAGAATTGAAATCTCAAATCTACAGAATTATGACGATTTATTCATTACTAAGTAACAGTAACATTCACGGCGAATCAATTAAATGTTGTATGTGGATAGATTCGTACAAAATTATATATTGTTAAATAATATAAATAATAGTGAAGATAAAACCTAAATAATCTCATTATATGATTACTATCGACTAACATAGCAATTAATTATAATAATTAATTGAAAAATAAATCCTATATTCTTCGGCAAACTTCATTTGTATTAATTGTATTTTTTAATTGAACCAGAAACTTTGTTTTTTATTTTCAATGATAATGTTCATTATTTCACACTCTTGTTATTCAATTCTTGACTTCAATCTCCCCATCTCCGAATCTGTTACCAATAACAACTTGTTTACTTTATCTCTTATAAAAAGGGGATAAGAACGTTCAGAATTCGACAGGCAGCTAATATATTTGACCAAGAAATTGACTTGTTCGCCCGTCAATCTTTAGGAGTGAATAAAATACGACGAGTGAATTCGTGATTCTTTTATTAATCTTTACATCTTCCTAAAAATTTATTCGCTTCTTGAAATCTCTTATTAGAATTATACATTTGATGAATTTTAATTCATAATTTCACGCCATTCAGTTCTTAAACTAATTATTCTGAAACTAGTAGATGAATTCCACATCTATTTTGCATTTTGTTTCATCTGTTTATTACTTTACTTTGTAAGTGTTCATTGCAATAAATGTTAAATAATAAATAGTTTATATAATCTCCTCACATGATCGAAAATGTGGAAACGACCGATAACTCGATCGGAACTTACCTTATCTGGAAATATATATTTTTTGAAAAATACCCTTCGTTATATATACCCATACAGAAACAAAAGATGGTATCAACTTACAGCAGTCGGTCATGAAATTTATCGTCAGGTCCAGGGTTTTCGAATATAAATCTTCCTATTCGGAAGCTTAAAACTAAATACAAATATACCTGCAAAGATGAGGTTAAGTACCTCTCTTCAAGTATATTCACTTCAATAACTTGGCAAGAAATGATATACATTCTCACATTAGTTTAACTTTATCACTTCCTCCCTCCACAAGAGGGTTCAGTTTACTTGGTCAACACTAGAGTTCTCCCGAAGAATAATCTCACATTGGCACTCTCAGCAAAGAACTCCACACGACAAATCAACGTCAGATGTTGTCGTACTCAAGTGGTACGCTCACACTAGAAGATATAGCAATACGCATAGCAAAAATAGTGAGACTGACTCACTTGTAGCTTTAGTCAAGTGTATGGAATAGAATTCTTGTGAACTGGAGAGTTGATTGATTGAAAGGTTTCAAATAAAAGACAATATATCAAATACATTCAAAAATTTAAAAGGCGAAGGTTTATTCAATCGAATTATAGAATTGGGTGATTTATGAATATTATTAATAGTATCGGTTCAAAATAGGCACGGTTGATTCTCAGTACTTTTAATTTGCTGCACCTTTTTTTTTTTTTTTGAGGACCAAATGCTGAAATTAACATGGCAATATGGATATAATTAACTAATTATACTTAATTGAATCACCAATTAAATTTTATTAGCTTCAATGTAATTGACATTCAAAATAAGTTTTTTGTAAGCTATGAATATTTCAAATCAAATTAAAAACAGAAAAAAGCCTTTCTAGCTAACTGAGCCCATGAAATTTCATACCAAAACAATATTTATTAAATTCATTCAATCTTTTTACTTATAAATCACATCTTTATATCTACAATTACTATAATTTGCTATTAGTATATATATAAAGCTTTTAATTAACAAACTAATCAAAATACAAAAGGAAGTAGGTATAATACACGGAAAACTGCCAGGCGGAAAACTGCCAGGCGGAAAACTGCCGAAGCGGAAAACTGCCAGGCGGAAAACTGCCAGTAACTTGTTGGCAATTTAATCAGTTTAGTCAATAATGACATTTAATTTATAAAAAAGCCGTTCGCCTTCCGTTAAGGAGTTAAAGGGATATTCATTTTCCCAAAATAAAAATAATAGTTAAATGTACACAAATTGAGTAGAAAAATATATAAAATACATAATTAGATAAATATTACAGAAATTAATCAATTGCAATATAGAAATTGAAAATATAACCTTTCTTAGAAAATACTAAGAGAAGAAACAAAGGAATAATTGTATTAGGGACAGAGTACAATTTCATTGTTTACACAACGCGTCTTTACATTATCAGTTCATAACGGGTTTAGTGTCTAATTATTTCGTTTTGTGTTTATAATTTGAGAATTGAACAAGTCTTCAACCCTGCAAACCATTCCCTATTGCATACACATATTTGATGGTTTTGATGTGGCAATGGAGTATGAATATGTGTAACAATCATAAAAACAGATAATTAACATGTGGTTATGCCATTTTAAAACCATATTATACAAAACATATTGAATAGAGATTATATACACCACATCATATCCACATGTAAATTACCATACTTATAACATATGGTAACCATATATAATTCATCATGTTACCACGTAAAACACCATGTAATAAATATGGTATCCATTTCCAAAAATATGCATGGTATACACATGATTTAAATGTGTAAGTACCACATGGTATACACATGGAATTGTTTGTAGGGAAGTTTAATATTCACTTGTACTCACAATAAAAAAAACTTTGAACGATGTTCGTGAAATATTTAGAATTTGCTACCCAACATCAATGATTATTAAACTGCTATTACTTACCTATTTCTCTGACAATTTCACTCGATCGAATTAGTTGCATATTAATTAATAATACTTTTTACATATAAATGAAAATTGTTAAAATGAATGGGTTGTGTTAATTACATGGTGAATAAAAATGTAAATGTAATAACTATTTACTATACATATAAGTTGATTCAACATTCACTTAATTTATTGTATAATTTAAAATTATATTATTGTGAGAATATCTAATTATCTAGTATTCACAAATCAGTACACAGGGTTTAACGTTTGCTTCGGAACCAAAGGCTATATTGCTGACGTCAATAGGAAATTCAAAACAAGAGACTATAAACGTAACTGAATATGTTTTTATAATTTATGTAACTTTGAAAATCAGTTATAAATAGTAATTATAAAATCTTTATGTGTACTGAAGTTTGGTTTACTGAGTGTTTAATAAAGTAGATTTGTTGTTCCAATATCTATGTAGTTATTACTGTAAAAATGAATGTCCCCTTAACCTCTTAAAGAAGGACTAACTCCGTTTTTTTATAAATTAAAATGTGTTTATAACTGAAGAATATTTCAGAAAGTCAAAAAATATACATGTATTGCCAATAAGGGGCAGGCAGTTTTCCGCCTGGCAGTTTTCCGCTTCGACAGTTTTCCGCCTGTCAGTTTTCCGCCTGGCAGTTTTCCGGACACCAATACTTCATAACATCAAAACCTATCTCAGTAATTAAATTATGCCATTACAATTATAACCTCACACTATCAATTTGGTCCCAACTTATCTTTTTACCAATAAATAAGCCTCTATACTCTTAAATGCCTCCAACAACTGAAAGGAGGGCTTAACAAACCTAGAACAGACGTGGCTCTGTCACAGCTTCTGTTGTTGTGAAAAGCTTCTGTCTGTGACTGCTGATGTCTGAACCTAGGTAGTAATGTTTCTTGGGCCAATATTTGCAATATTGGAACTACTTTGGCATTATTGGGACAACATTGGCAATATTGGGACAACATTGGCAATATTGGGACAACATTGGCATTATTGGGACAACATTGGCAATATTGGGGCAATATTTGCAATATTGGGACTACATTGGCATTATTGGGACAACATTGGCAATATTGGGACAACATTGGCAATATTGGGACAACATTGGTATTATTGGGACAACATTGGTATTATTGGGACAATATTGGAAAAATTTGGACAACATTGGCAATATTGGGACAACATTGGCAATATTGGGACAACATTGGCAAAATTGGGACGACATTGGCAAAATTAGGACGACATTGGCAATATTGGGACAACATTGGCAATATTGGGACAACATTGGAATTATTGGGACAACATTGGCAATATTGGGACAACATTGGCAAAATTTGGACAACATTGGCAATATTGGGACAACATTGGCATTATTTGGACAACATTGGCAATATTGGGACAACATTGACCAAATTTGGACAACATTGGCAAAATTGGGACAACATTGGCAATATTGGGACAACATTGGCAATATTGAGACAACATTGGGAACATTAGGACAACATTGGCAAAATTGGGACAACATTGGCAATATTGGGACAAAATTGGCCTTATTGGGAAAATATTGGCTTTATTGGGACAAACATTGGCAATATTGGGACAATATTGGCGATATTGGGACAACATTGGGAATATTGGGACAACATTGGCAATATTAAGACAACATTGGGAATATTGGGACAACATTGGCAATATTGGGACAATATTGGCAATATTGGGACAACATTGGCAATATTGGGACAATATTGGCAATATTGGGACAACATTGGCAATATTGGGACAACATTGGGACAGCATTGGGACAACATTGGCCTGAGAATCATTGCTACATGGGAAGCTATTAACCATTAGCAAAAAAAGGCAGAGGTGTGACAGAGTCTGGGAGGTAGAGGGTTGCTTAAACGGTGTAGACATTTTCTTCCTAATTAGTAGTGGATTTATGATCTTGGAATCGACTGATTTATCAATACTAGTTTCTTGGATTTTGATAATTATCGTTATTCTTAAACTCCTGAATATTCGATACAAGATTATAATAAAAATATTGAACTTTAAATAACAAAATACATATTTTAAAATATATAAAGAACTTAATAAAGAAACAAGTTTTTGAAAATATACATATAGAAATTTAGTTTCAAAAATATAATTTCAAATATAATTTTTATTTATAAATAAATGAAAAAATATTGATAAAGTGTTGGGTATAATATGTTCGTCAGGTGATAAATCAAAATATAAGGCAATAAAATTTATATAAATATATTAATAATACAGTTGTAAGATATACACCATTTCAATTATAATTCACATCTTAATAAATCAATAAGCCATTAATATAAAGTGCTGAGCGTAATATGTTCGTGTGGTGAAATAAATCTCGTCTAAACCATTCTGAGTAAAGTGTTATTACATCATAAAATAGCTCAGTTCTTCTGTTTATTTATCAGCCAGATGAGACACAAGATAAATGTCAGAGTCTCCCCTCTAAAATTAATAAACTGCCGTATAGTTACCCCTCAAGAAACAGTTTACGGTTTTTGTGTGATTTCTTACGTACGTTCTACAGCACGGGATAAGGCTTAGTATTCTTTTCTGAGGTTTAGCATAATTATATGAAAACTAAGTAAATGAAAATTCAATAACAGACTAATTCACTATTAAACTAGACTTTACAATTTGTAAAATTCTAATTTCACCCCCCTCCCTCTCCGTCTCCCACAGGCAACATCACTCTCGTATTTTTAGCAGAGCAATAAATTCTGAACGTTAAATTAGGTACACGAGCTGGGGTCTGAAATCTGTTTCGAAATTGAGCTTCAGATAATGTTATTCGAATTCTGAACACCTGTGGCTTAGTTTTGAGTTCACTGAGTACAGTAGAGACAATAAATCACTGTAATCACTAGAATGACTGTCTTTTCTTTGCATTTGACCGAACATTAGTTGGATATTTGGTGAATCTGAAGGAATTTTTGTTGCTATAGAAAATTGACTTAGAAAGACGCTATTAAATCTTTCTTGGTTCCATCAAAACATCCAATTTGGGTAACTCTGAAATTATGAGTTACATCTTTTGATGTAGATAATTAGTGAATGTTTAGTACGGAATAATTCAGACAAATTAATGGAATGATTAGTTCTAAATTTGAAAGTTGAAATAAATCCAGATATTTGGCTCTTGATCGGTGATTATAAATAATCGATGATAAAAACATCATCTAATTATGATAGTTATTGATTCCACGAAAATGAAATCGAAATTTATTATAAATAGAAAACCTTTTATTGGAACAAAAAATATCTAAGATAATATCGATAAAATAAGATAACTATCTACCGTAATCGACTATATATAATGGACGAGTTAGTTGATTTCAACGTGAACACTACTGGGAAATCCCTTTAATTTCATTGAAGATAACTAAAATAGTTCTCTTTTATTCTTTCATATATATATTTCTTTATATTCAGCTTCATGCATTTCTTTATATAGATAATAGATAATAGATTCGCATTATCCATTCAGTGGGTGTGTATCTTTGAATAAATTATTACAATCTTGGCTGTGGGTGTATTGAGATAGGGTTCGGGTCTGAGTTATCGGACGGTTGCACTTTTTTGATAATTCAAGAAAACACGTGTATTTCATTTTGATTATTCTATACTTAATTACATGATTTTAAGTGGAACGGTTCGATAACCTATACTCTATTTTTGTTTTATTATTATATAGTTTATCTAAATGTGTCATATTTAATTATATCATCGCTGTTAATATATTATTACGATAGATTAATGAAAATTTTTGCATGATTAATGTTATTTGTATGGATTCCCAATTTGTATTGAAACAAGAATTCTGCATTTTAAAAAATAAAATGAATTGCTTGAAATTATACATGACATCTATCATTTTAAAAAATAATATAGAAGATACATTTTTTCATCTCTTATTATAAAATCACTTATATTATTATAGGAGAGAATTTAACTGTTTTTACTCACCTTAAAACTTTAAATAATTAATTTTCTTCTATACAGATTGCAATTACTTCTTTGGTATCCAACATTTTCTAAAGTACAACTCCTCTATAATGAAATCTTGTATAGTGAATGACTTGTAGTGTCCCGTGCAAGGAAGTAATCACTATTTTCAACAAATTTTCTTTAGTCTACAATAATTTCATTGTAAACTAAAGAATTTTTTTCACTATACACGGTTGTTTCTGACTCAGGACACTACATTCACTATAAAGGATTTTATTATAGAGGAGTTCTATACCTCATCAATAAACATTTTTCTTAAATTTAATTGGGAAAATGTCCCACAACCTGGAATATACTTGTGAAAAACCATATATAAGGAATATATTTTAAAAAGAATTAAAATATTTTTTTAAATCTGCTTTGAAAAATCAGTTTTCTATTCATATTTCAAATTCTCAATAGTAGAGTAAACCATCTATTGTGAACTAATTGAAGTTTACTTTTGAGGAGTTCACTATAGAGGAGCTCAACTGTATACTACCTTATGTAAGATAATAGTAAAGGTTACACGTCAATGGTGATACTGTGTGCTCTGAGTGAGGTATGACATTATAGAGAGTTATAGATGTGAACTGAGACTCTTAGATGCTATAACAAATGGTGTCCATACATCTCCTGTCAACTCATATTGTTTAATATTTTAAAAAGAATATCTACAGTGAACGGAGATGAAAAATTTCATATGAAAATATAGCAGCTATAGCTATGTATTTATGATTTTAAATGTATTTGAATTGTTATCAAATTTCATAAACAAATTCTAAGATAAGATTCACTCTCCTTAAATTTGGTTTTGTTAATTGTACAAGCAAAGCACCTCTCACATAGGCGTTTTTCTCATGCCCCAGCAAAATGATGCATGAAAATACGGTACAACTAAATAAACGTATGTCTTTCATATGCCCGATTAGATTGGGCGTTTTTTCCATGCTGCATATTTATTGAAGAGAGTTATATCTAATAATAAGTATATTATAAATCATCTTTATTAATCCGTACTTTCTCATATCATCACAATCGCTAAGATGCGAATTACAAAGAATATAAAACCTAACTCACACTTGATAAAAACTGTTCGTCATTATTTACACCTACAAAGACTCTATTTGAAGAGCTATTCATTTTTGTCCTCCGTAATAAATATTATCCCTGACGATCACCTTAATCAGTAAATAGAGCAGATTTTTATGCAAATAATGTTCATATGGATATGTACTTCCGTACTCTAATCTCAGTTTTCTTATTGTCATACAAACAATTACGTGTAGAAAAATAAGTAACGTATGAAAATCTGGGACAATTGAAGATTGTTCCAAATGAGGATTATCGAGATTTTTCAAAAATTTTGAGTAATATCTTTATTGTTAATAGTACCGATGATACAGACCTCAAAAAGTGTTAAACGATTTTTCTCTCGATAGTCATACCGCATATAATACTCTATGGGATGAAGTCTTAACTAAATTACATGTCTGTACCATGACTTCACATCTCCACTATTCAGTCTATTTCACTTCTTAGTTTCAATTCAGTTCGTTAGTTGTTTGTGGGACAGACACTCTAACTACCGTTTGGGGTTTGTTGAGGATTTGGTAACTGGAACTTTGACAATTTGAGAAAATGTTACGATGCTCTGCAGATCAAAAGTGGAGAAACAACGACCACTCAATGACATCAGTTGAGACTTTCGATGTTATGATCTTAGGCACTAGGTAGTTAGTACCTAGTTAGTTCGATGTTATGATCTACCAAATTATGGTTATAGTTGGGTGACTTGAATTCAATTTTCTTCTCGAAAATTTCGTCAGTCGTATCCAAGTTCAGACGTACTCAAAAATTTAATATAATTTCATAAAATAAAGATAATTTATGATGAAAAACAATACTAATAATAATTGAACGCAGCATTTTTATGATTTTATGGACTTCAAGTCTATGCTTCCATCGAATTAAATTACTTTGATTAGAAAGAGTTCTGAAAGAATTCCATATGATGAAAAATGTGAGAGGAAACGACAGAAAATTAAACTCGTCTTGTCTTTGTAAAATAAAAACCATCCTAAAATCGGCCAATTTTGTTAACTCCAAAATACTAAATGGATTCGACTGAAAGTTTGAATTCCCTCCAATCCCTACAAAATATAGAATGATTATTATCGGTAAGTTCTGTCGTAAAAGGACTGAAGTTTGGTAATAATCTGAAGATATAGACCAATGTAGCTCGAAAGTTCTTCATGAAACAATGAAATGAAGAAAACCTACAGAATGAATGTCAATATCTGTATAAACTTCAGTACACTCTGTGGTGAATGCAATTAATTGTATACTTCAGAACTGAATTTTTCTATGTGGGAAGATAATTCTCTACCAATTCCAGTCAAGTCCGTTCAAATACAATTAGACGAGCGAAGTTTGAGAGTTCTATTGTGCCACAGTTCTGTGTCCATTTTTTCTATCTCCTTGAAAGAGACGTTGAAATGATGAAGCTAATAAAGTGCATGACAAAGTTATCTTGACCACCATTTTTGGAGCATGCTCTCTGTTTCTTTATTTCACTAATTTTTGCCATCGACAAAATTATTAGAAACCTAATTTCAATCATTTTGAGTATGGGAATTTTTTTATAGGTTTATTGAAACTTATCTGCTGACATCCTATCGTAAAAGAAGAATGTCAGCCTTAACAGATTCCTCATTTTACTATTTATTGTCTTCAAGTAGTTTTTGTCATCGTCAAAAGTAATAGAAACTTAGTTGGAATCATTGTGAGTATGAGATATTTTTTATAATTTATTGTACCTTATCAGTTGACATACTCGTGTATGTCAGCTCTAGCTTCAGGACAATTTTCATTGATAGAAGTTGGTGGCCCAACTCCCGATGGCCATTATAAGTTGTCTCAATTCTCACGAGCTCATCCAGACTAAAAGTTTGGGTAAGGCTCTCTCATGTGATTAGATTTGATGAGTTTGGAGAGAATCTTCGCGGCTAACTTTGTGGACAATAGTGAAGAGGTGATGTAGGTGTTCATCAATTGGACAGTGGTGAAGAGGTGATGTAGGTGTTCATCAATTGGACAGTGGTGAAGAGGTGCTGTAGGTGTTCATCAATTGGACAGTGGTGAAGAGGTGATGTAGGTGTTCATTAATTGGACAGTGGTGAAGAGGTGATGTAGGTGTTCATCAATTGGACAGTGGTGAAGAGGTGATGTAGGTGTTCATCAATTAAACAGTGGTGAAGAGGTGATGTAGGTGTTCATTAATTGGACAGTGGCGAAGAGGTGATGTAGGTGTTCAACAATTGGACAGTGGTGAAGAGGTGATGTAGGTGTTCATTAATTGGACAGTGGTGAAGAGGTGATGTAGGTGTTCATCAATTGGACAGTGGTGAAGAGGTGATGTAGGTGTTCATCAATTAAACAGTGGTGAAGAGGTGATGTAGGTGTTCAACAATTGGACAGTGGTGAAGAGGTGATGTAGGTGTTCAACAATTGGACAGTGGTGAAGAGGTGATGTAGGTGTTCATCAATTGGACAGTGGTGAAGAGGTGATGCAGGTGTTCATCAATTGGACAGTGGTGAAGAGGTGATGTAGGTGTTCATCAATTAAACAGTGGTGAAGAGGTGATGTAGGTGTTCATCAATTGGACAGTGGTGAAGAGGTGATGTAGTTGTTCATCAACTGAACAGTGGTGAAGAGGTGATGTAGGTGTTCATCAATTGGACGATGATTGAATGTATATTTTGATAAAGCACGAGTTAATATGTTGGTCAATTGATAAATATATACATATTTCTTATGTTGTACCTATCACACTTCGGCTTGTAGTTCAATATTTGTATTTACTTTACATATATCCAATAAACAAAAGTAATATGAAGAGATATTACACAAATAATTTCGGTCATTGAATTCGAGTAGCATTACTTGATATCAATATAATTTCTATCATATAATATAATGTGCAAGATTGCTCATATCAAACATTTGAAATTTGTTAGTGAATTTAATAAGGAAGGAGGACCACTATAATGTTTCATATTTTTTATAAGAAGGTAATTTCAATTGATAGGATATAATCGTCAGTGACACATTCGGGACATCAAGAAGCCAAATAGTGACTGGATAAATATTTCCCAATCTGTTAGATATCCGCAGATGAACTTTCATTAGGAACACAGTTTCTATTACCACAGTATACAGTGAATAGAGAAGTTAACTAAGTTGCTAATCATAATTATTGAAGTCCCGTCCAATTGAGTATCTATTATGATTTTTCTGATTAAAGTTAATAGTTGACTCGTTTATTAACTTTTTATATAGTCATGTTGTAGCAAGTTGCATCTTATCGAATTCTTGATTCTTATATCATTAAATATATTTCAAATATTATCATTAAATTGTTATTTATCATTTAATTTGTTTGAATAATTAAAAATATTCATCTTATAGATGATACTTTTTAGCAAAACGTCACAGATGTCAACTGAGGAAGTGCTCTGATATTAGTTTACTACTAAATGAATTTTACTCGAAGTAGGGCTGCTCTTTTATTTCACATTACAGTTAAACAGTTAAACAAAGGACAGTTACAGTGAAACATTACAGTTATTAAACAAACAAAAGATATAAATGAGTTCGAGAACATACTCTGTCTAGCCAGCTATCAGATTTCCATTCCAAGATTTAGAAATTTCTTCTGTGTCATCATTTTTTCTGTATTTACAGTACATTCATTTTCCTCCGCTTTGTTCCCTATGCGAAATTGGGTGCTGTAAATCACAAGCAATAAGATGACTGAACTGGTCCGCTGCAGTGAATATTTAACCATTCACACAATGTACGACACTCAATTTCTTATAGCGTCAGAAACAAGGTGGCGGATGTGGCGATTTTCTTCGAAGCTCTCGTGCCGAGCGGTCAAGCGAATCCGAAACCGAATGGCAATAACTTATCACCAAATTACTCGCTGCTATCTATTTTACATCTTTATAGCTGTTATTTTGCACCATGAAACATTCCCTGGCATATTTCAGACTATATTTTCGGCAGTGGGATATGATATGCGCCTATCTCTATGCAAGGAGTCATCAAGGAACGTTGAAGCTCTATTAGAGTTCAAGATAAGTTCTTCTCCTTTTTCAATTTCCCTATCATGGAATTGGTAGAAAAATATTAAGTGGTAAGTACTAGTCTAAAATATCAGTACGCTTCATTATGAAAGAAAATCAATCGAGACTTTTAAATGCGGTACTCTAACTCACGAATAAGTATAAGATCATGGCTAGACTACTGCCTTCCCATAAAACGTGCCTGGAAAGTTTAGAGCCTTAGTTGCTACTCCGTTAGTCCACAAGAGAGTGATATGAACATAATTTTTCGAGACCAAGATTCCCCCTCGGTATTTATGTTTCGTGAGAACTTTAAAGATAAATATTCGAGAGAATCGAAAACACTAAGAGAAATGAGATAGATGATATATTTTACAGATGATATAGGTATTAATGGTAAGTTTTGGGGTTATTAAAATAGCACAATAAATACAGTTTTGTTTAAATAATCTGAAATTAGAGTAAATTCAGGAATTACTTAACTGATAATCCTTGCAATTATTCTATATTCAAGTAAAATCAACTGACAAGTTCGGTGAAAATATTTGACATACGATATTACCATAATTTTTTTTCGTAAATAATTCGTATATTTCCCTTTAAATCAAGAAGAGATATCATCAAATTGAATCTTAATTTGTCCACCTAAGACTAGAATGTGGTCCAGTTCAGGTTCATCGGCTCCACCATAAGGGTCCACCACCTATAAAAGCCTCCCATCTCGCCTACCTGTAATCAACAAATTGGGGCAATATTACATACGAGAGTATTTACTTTCACTGACTTTCGACCAACTGGAATGCCTTGCATCCAATCTTTGAATTTAGAGATATTGGTCTTTGGAACGTGTATGCATTGAGATTTGAAACACTATATATAACTGAAGAGTTTCATGAAGAGTTTAGGACATTTACCTCCTTTAGTGGTCAATTTTCGAGCTACAATTATGAGACTTTTACTAAAAAAAATATTCATACTGTATGTCTGTATGGATAAATCGATGATACATTTTTTTTTTGTGTTGATGAGGTTATTCTTGCCAACAAGCGATATGTTGAATATTTGAACGAAATATAAAAATATAAATAGCTACAAACTACAATTGAATAAAGTTCATTTTTACTGATGTAAGCGATTCTATAGTTACGAATATTATTAGTACAAGTGTCTGCTTGAAATTTCACTTTTTTTCAATAACAAATGTTATTTTATTTGATAACCACATGTTATAATTGATATGATAATTCAGTATTACCAATTCAGTGATCTATTCACGATAAATATCAGATATTATTATAAACCATTATTATATAACAATATTTCATTTTCCTTTAGTATACTCTCACTTCATTAAATTACGTCCTGATGGCCGTAGAGTCAATATTATGCTGCCCCTTATGATAACGAGGGGGCATTCACCCCCATATTTCTGACCTAATTGTGTTTGTGCATCCATTCATTGACTTTATCATTGCATTACAAAGACCAGGTATTTGAACAGGCTAATTGTATTTATAGAATGAGTTAGATAGGCATAGATAATACATATATCTGTTGCTATAGTTACCATGTAGGTGCACTAAAACTCCTGAGTTATAAAGCACTCGAGTAATGAAGGACCTGAGATATGAAATGAACTGAGTTATGAAGTATTTTCTATGTTTAGATTATAGAAAACGATGTACATCGTGAATTTTATCATAGATGTCCATCAATGACCACAGTTTTCAGAGATAATAATCATAGAAACTATCTAGTGCACACGAGTTATGAAGGAACTAACTCTTCATAACTCAAGGAGTTCAACCGTAACTCTTGCTTATAATATCTAGGGTTAGTTGTCCAGAATGTAAAGTTATTGTTGGTAAACCGAAGAATAAGATGTAACGTTACCTTAATTTTCTACATATAACCATAACTAGGAGTCTACAACTCTGTTAGATCAGATCTTATAATCATTTACAACAAAAAAATATTGGTCAACTAGAACAATTTTTATCACCCAATCGACCCAACACATCAAAACCATCTTTACTGGATGTTTGAATTTGATTTACTCTCCACATTTGTTTGGTTTGTAGTGTCGTGAGTCATGAAATTGAAATTTCTTGATATTCTGAAGTTTAATATTGTAATGGAGTACAAGATGTGTGGGACGAGAAATATTCCATTGATCTCAAGGTCCATCTGTTTTGATTGGAGGTGTAGCTTGTCAAATGTACGGCATGGTATGTTTACTTACATTCTATCACTAGTTTCACATCTCTCCTATATATAAAATAGATTGCTGCAGATCAGTCAGTATAGCTACATCGAATCAGAAAATTCTGCTTGGGTTACTAGGTTCAAACATTTGATCAGGTTACAGATTAATAGTTTTGTATTATGATCCAACGACATTTATTTAGGTCATAAAAAGAATTTTGTAACAAGGGATAACAAAATATTTGAATTTATGTTATTTAATTGGAACTTTGTTTTCGAAATGGCTTTACATAGCAGCCAACTGCTATTTTTTTACTTTTTCTTTTAGTATTTTTTTAGAAGAATATTGACGTCATATCAATTTAAAATATTTTGCATATCGAATTTCTCGTATTAGAAACAAACATATATTGAACAAACAATATTTCACGTTTTGATTTATTCCAGAAACATAAAAAATATATAAATAATTTATTGATGTGAAATAGTGACAAATGTTCAATTCACGACTGTCAAACTTTTCTTGAATTTAACTTTCAATTTCGGATGATTGAATATCTCATAAATGTAATAAAATTTGAAACTTAATTATTTCATCACTATATACAATTAAGAGAAAAATCACAAAAACCACTAGAAAAATTGCTATGACAACAATTAATGGTTGAACTGAAGGCAACCATCAACTGATATAGTTACTAACCGCACCTTAAATCCGTCAAATTAGACTCAACCACAGATCTGCAACCAGTTGAACATAATTGTACTGCTATTACCCAGAGAGAACCAGTTAGAAACTTACCGTTCGCTCTCCTGTCTCCTTATGGACTGTTTACCGTATGGAATTTACCTACATTATCTATCATTCGAGTGATTTTTATGCAACTACACAATTTGTTAGAATTTACCAAAACCGTAATGTAGTGCTATTCTTTTTAAGTATATTGTTATGCAATTTAATATTGATTGTTACTTAGAAGAAAAATCAAATTGTGGAAAACAGCTTTTAATTATGCTAAATTATGGAAAATAGAATTGTGGAAAACAGATTTTGATTAAGTTAAATCATGGAAAATTAAATTTTAGAAAACTGATTTTAGTAATTTAAAATTATGGAGATAAAAATACTGTAATTTTGTTTGAGCTCTTTCCCCCTACTGAATGGAATAGTTTTTTCAAGCCAATATTCTTGCAGGTAAAAAAATTCGAAAATATCTTAGAAATGAACTCCAACCCCAGTTCAGTACCTTTCTCACTTGAATATCAAGCTAGTTGTTGCAGGTCAGGTTCACTTATGATGACTCTATGTAATTAGATACGAGGACTTCACGCAGAGTGTTTGGTGTGGGGAATGAACATCAGGGGTAGAGTTGCAGATTATATTTGCATTTGGTTTGGTGATGATTTTTATTCTCTTTGGCACTTCATGATTCAAGTGTAAGGACTACAGAGTATAAGTGTAGGGACTACGGAGTGTAAGTGTAAGGACTACTGAGTGTAAGTGTAGGGACTACAGAGTGTAAGTGTAGGGACTACGGAGTGTAAGTGTAAGGACTACTGAGTGTAAGTGTAAGGACTACAGAGTGTAAGTGTAAGGACTACGGAGTGTAAGTGTAAGGACTACTGAGTGTAAGTGTAAGGACTACTGAGTGTAAGTGTAAGGACTACTGAGTGTAAGTGTAAGGACTACTGAGTGTAAGTGTAAGGACTACTGAGTGTAAGTGTAAGGACTACTGAGTGTAAGTGTAAGGACTACAGAGTGTAAGTGTAAGGACTACGGAGTGTAAGTGTAAGGACTACGGAGTGTAAGTGTAAGGACTACGGAGTGTAAGTGTAAGGACTACTGAGTGTAAGTGTAAGGACTACTGAGTGTAAGTGTAAGGACTACTGAGTGTAAGTGTAAGGACTACTGAGTGTAAGTGTAAGGACTACGGAGTGTAAGTGTAAGGACTACTGAGTGTAAGTGTAAGGACTACAGAGTGTAAGTGTAAGGACTACTGAGTGTAAGTGTAAGGACTACTGAGTGTAAGTGTAAGGACTACAGAGTGTAAGTGTAAGGACTACATAGTGTAAGTGTAAGGACTACAGAGTGTAAGTGTAAGGACTACTGAGTGTAAGTGTAAGGACTACAGAGTGTAAGTGTAAGGACTACAGAGTGTAAGTGTAAGGACTACTGAGTGTAAGTGTAAGGACTACAGAGTGTAAGTGTAAGGACTACATAGTGTAAGTGTAAGGATTTCAGAGTGTAAGTGTAAGGACTACAGAGTGTAAGTGTATGGACTACTGAGTGTAAGTGTATGGACTACATAGTGTAAGTGTAAGGACTACTGAGTGTAAGTGTATGGACTACTGAGTGTAAGTGTATGGACTACATAGTGTAAGTGTAAGGACTACTGAGTGTAAGTGTAAGGACTACAGAGTGTAAGTGTAAGGACTACAGAGTGTAAGTGTAAGGACTACTGAGTGTAAGTGTAAGGACTTCAGAGTGTAAGTGTAAGGACTACAGAGTGTAAGTGTATGGACTACTGAGTGTAAGTGTATGGACTACATAGTGTAAGTGTAAGGACTACTGAGTGTAAGTGTAAGGACTACAGAGTGTAAGTGTAAGGACTACAGAGTGTAAGTGTAAGGACTACTGAGTGTAAGTGTAAGGACTACTGAGTGTAAGTGTAAGGACTACTGAGTGTAAGTGTAAGGACTACTGAGTGTAAGTGTAAGGACTACAGAGTGTAAGTGTATGGACTACTAAGTGTAAGTGTATGGACTACTGAGTGTAAGTGTAAGGACTACGGAGTGTAAGTGTAAGGACTACGGAGTGTAAGTGTAGGGACTACGGAGTGTAAGTGTAGGGACTACTGAGTGTAAGTGTAAGGACTACTGAGTGTAAGTGTAGGGACTACGGAGTGTAAGTGTAGGGACTACGGAGGATTAAGTTCACACTTTGGTTCATATCATTATTATATTCGATTCAAGTGTACCGTTCAAGTGTAGGGAAAATTAACGGAAGTTACATTATATACGTTAATGATAGATAGAGTTAAATTACATTAAGCATTGAGCAGGCTTATAAAGAAGTCAAAAGTATTACAAAATAGCTATTTCTGTATATGCCTATAATAGGGTCAGTTATGAATTATTGGTAATTTACCGTACTGTGAAGAAGATCTTCAATTATGTCATCATCTATTTTTTTCTTAATATTAACAATGCTAATGTAAATTCATTCAGAAATAATTTACAATATTACAATTCGGGAAATTTCGAAATCAATAAAGTATATTTCTTCGAAGACTTCCCAAACTCTACTCTGCCCAAAATCCACGGCACTTCCCATCCAGATTTCAACTGAGTATCAGTTACTTCATGAACGATAAATTCTGTAAAAAAGTGGGTGGGAGATAAGGAAGAACTCCACTGAGATACAATCCAAGCTGAGAATTTTAAGAAATTGGATCCTTTTCTGAATGGAGATCAAATTTTACGGCTGAGAATTTATGTTTGGGGAAGATTTCAAGATTCTCGACGCTTTGGGATTTTCTGCATAAACAGTCTGGAATATAATCATTATTTGCTTCAGGAACTCTAAATAGAGGCATGTTTGCGATACTATTTCAGATGATTCATACTATTCTTTCTTCAAAGTGTTTATTACCTTCGCAGAATGCGGAAAGGTCATATTTTCGTCGGCATTTATTTATTTATCATCTTGTTGTTCGCTTAACAGAAAAAGTGTTTAACCAAATTGCCTGAAATTTGGTGAAATGATTAGTGTATGTCCAGTGACCTGCTGGTAAAATTTTGGGAGCAATTCGGTCAAAGGTCAAAGTCATGGTCATTTATAACTCAATAAGTTTTGAACCATATTGCATGAAACTTGATGGGACGATTAGTCAATATGCAAAAACCATTTTGTTAGATTTTGGGAGCGATCGGGTCAATGGTCAAATATCAAGGTCAAGGCCATTTATAAGTCAATAACTCAAAAAGAATTCAACCAAATCGTCTGAAATTTGATGGGACAATTGGACAATGTCCACGAAGCATCTGGTAGAATTTTGGGAGCGATCCGGACAAAGGTCAAGGTCATTTATAACTCAATAACTCAAAAATTGTTTAACTATATCGCATGAAACTTGGTGGGTCGATTGGTTACTCTCTAGTCACTAATTAATTAGATTTTGGTAGCAATAGGATAAGTGTCGGTGGAGGTATGCGCTCTACCAAGTGCACGTAATCTAGTTCCTTTATAAAACAGATATTTTAAAGTGTATTGAAAAATGTTTAAAATAAAATATAACAGATATTTAGAATTTGAATAAAAAATAATTTAGAATAAAAGAAAACAAATGTTTAGAATAAAATGTAAGAGATATTTAGAATATATTAAAAAATTAATGGAATATAAAAAAAAACATATATTTAAAATATAATAGAACAGGTAATCAAAATAGAATAAAACCGGTATTTAGAATAAAAAAAAACTGATATTTAAAATTTTAATAAAACAAAAATTTAGCCTATAATAAAACAGATATTTATAATTAAAATAAAAAAAAGTAGAATAAAGTAGAACAAATATTCAGAATAAAATAAAACAAGTATTTAGCATATATTTGGAATTAAAATAGAAACAGAAATTTTTAAATAAAACAGTTATTTAGAATAAGAAAAAAAATTGAAATATATTAAAACAGAAATTTTGAATATATCTAATAAAAATAAATTATAATAAATTTAACAGATATTTAGAATATAATAAAAACATTGTTATTATAGATAAATATTCAAAACAACAATCTGAAGAACTCGATATACTTTTTACCTACCCAATTACCAACTTAGTTAAAAAAGGTGTATATGAATGGATACATTAATTCCTATTTCTTTGTTAATAAGTTAGTTAGTTGATTATATGAGGTAGGTTGCGACTGAGTTTCTATTAGATCAGTACGGTTGTTATTCAATTAAGTCACTGTCAGGTGGAGAGAAAAGAGAGGAGGAGTGGGAAATAAAAAGAAAAAAGAAAATGGAATAATTGTCACTTGATAATTTTTGTAGAAAATATTGACATGCTATATTTTCAATTAAATTAATTACAAGTAAGTCAATATGTCTTTACTAGTGTATTTGCCTGTTAAAAATAACGGGTCTTCAATAGTAATTTAGTACCCGTTATTAAAACATTTTTAGTTGAATTCAAATAAAATATATTTTTCTGCATAAACTCATACATTTTTCATAGATAAAATAAATTAAAAAATTGAATAAAAATGTAAAAATATAAATTTCATATCAATATATTCCCGTGCGTATCATAGTTACATTCTTCATGTTTAATATCCGTCGAGCAAAAGCGGACACCAAATAAATAAATAAACACACGAGGGAAATTATTAGTATAGATTATATATCAATAGATATTGAATAGTTTTTATCGGAAGTAATATGATTAAATAGATTTTTTTAATATGAAAAAAAGGACCTCATGAAAATTTTTCTTTATTAAAACAAGACATTAATAAAATATGTATTTAATTTACAGAAATAAATAATAATTGTTTGAACGCTGAAAATAATCTTCTATGGCCCCACCATAACTTTCCCCTCTCAATCTTCTATGGCCCCACCATAACTTTCCCCTCTCAATGTTCTATTGCCCCACCATAACTTTCCCATCTCAATCTTCTATGGCTCCACCATAACTTTCCCCTCTCAATCTTCTATGGCCCCACCATAACTCTCCCATCTCAATCTTCTATGGCCCCACCATAACTCTCCCCTCTCAATCTTCTATGGCTCCACCATAACTTTCCCCTCTCAATCTTCTATGGCCCCACCATAACGTTCCCATCTAAATATTCTATAGCCCCAACATAACTTTCCCCTCTCAATGTTCTATTGCCCCACTATAACTTTCCCATCTCAATCTTCTATGGCCCCACCATAACTTTCCCCCTATGAGACGCAGATTAGGTCCTCTCCAATCATAGCAGTTAGTCATTATTTTTAACAGCGATAATTATTCCAATAAAAGAGTATTCCTTATATAGCGCTCAAATGCAGACAACATGGCGTGATTTAACAGGTTATAGTGATCGCTGTTCGGTATCCAGATGGAAAAAGATGAAATCATTTTTTACGGTTATGCTGATTATAGACCGTTTCTTTCTTCATTATAACCACGTGATTCACATTGTAAATAGATCCTATTTCATTACAGTATAAAACTGTTAGATAATGAAATCCTGTATAGTGAATATAGTGTCCTCAGTAAGGAAGTAGCCTCTATAGTTAACAAATTTTCTTTAGTCTGCCATGAACGGCTATTAGTTTTAGAAAACTAATAGGCATTTCAAGTCAGAGTAGAGGAAATTTGTTCACTATAGAGGCTACTTCCTTATTCAGGACACTAGGATCAGGTATGAGGCAGCGGTTAAGCTGATCAGGGTAGTCACCACGGCAGTCAGAGAGCAGCGTGAGAGCCAAACTGACTGCTTTGGAGGCTTATTCTACTCCGGCGTAACTTGCTCCTATTTTCTATGGGGTAGATTTACTTTACATAATTTCATTATAGAGGATTTAATAATTAATATTCGATATAATAATTGATATTATTATATCATGTTTACCAGAGATAAAGTTATGGTGCTGTCATAGGAGATTATAGAGGGACCTTAGTTAATAATCTTCTATGGCCCAACCATAACTTTTTTTCCCAGGAGCATTATTTATCTATATTTCTTTCTTATTATTCCTTATGAACTTTAATCGGTGTGTAAAAATATCACAGAAATGAACGTGTCAATTCATATGAAATTCCTCCTCGAAAAAAAGGAAATTCCTCCACGACTCAATAATGCTATATATTACTGCAAAATGAGATATTTCACAATTCAAACTCGAGTTCACTTCAGTTTTTGATTAAGAATAAAAATCGAGTTCACATTGTTTACAGTGAACTTCAATACTCTCCTACCACGAGAACTCGTAATGAGTACTACTTTTTCGAATAATGAATCGCATGTAGCTAGGTAGCTCTGTAAAAAAATCAAATTAACAATTTAACTGAAATAATAATTTTCTTCATCTGAATCTTCTTGACGGCAGCCGTATTTAAAGTGAAATATCGTGATAGTTGAGATGCTTCATGAAAACTACCCAAAAATTTATACCGTCCAGTGATAATTAGTTTAATGCCTTTTGCAAATATTAGATATAGTCAGGCCCCATCTGTAATAATTGCGAGGCATGTCTCAAAGTTATTATATATACAGTACGCAGACATAGAAAACGGAGATTTTTGTTAGTGATGTTTATTTCACGGTAACTTGATGAGATAATTAGGAAAAATTGGTTCAGATATAAAAATAAATTTTCAAAAATTATTATTTAACTTTTTATTTCCACCCATGATAAAAGCAGGTACCATGATACTGATAACAAATAATAATTTATTTCTTACGTAGTCTAAAATGTTGAACCACTTTATAACTTGGAACTTGCCATACTGCTAAATATATTTTATAGTAAAAAATTTAAGGCAACTGAATGTGAAACTATTGCATAAATCTATAAGTTTCAAATTCGTTACTCACCTATACTGAGTGGGAGTTAAGCTGATGATTTTTAAACTTGAATCATTCGTTACTTCGAACTTTCATCAAGAAGCATCAACTGATTATGACAGCAACGCTTTATAAGCTGTGTCGAGCCCTCATAGCCATTTTCTTCTATTCTGACTCATAGAAAATGAAATGTTTGGGGGGTAACAATTATATAAAACTTAACTCGTACCTCGCCCTTATTACCATTTATAATAAGTTTGAGTCGTGGTTATAGTAATAAATTCGAGGCCTGCATGCAACTAAAGAACAGTTCCAAATAGGTCTCAAATAATCAACGATGTGAACCATCTTCAGAGTCTATAATAAAATATTATAATATGAAATTATACTGTATAACTATAACTATGATAAAATATCGAAAAAGTATTCATATTCCTATTTTGAAGACTGGACAGTAAATAACGGAGTTAAAATATATCTAAGTACTAGTTTGTGAACATATTACCTTTGGGGCAATTAGAATCAAATTATATAAGAGGCAATTTGGTAGAAGCCACAAAGTGTACCTTCAGACCACAATGACACACTGTAAATTGCACACATGTGTAATAAGTTGTCAGCAAACAGCTTACGGAGGAGATATACAGATGAGGTACCGAGAAAATGATTTACGCGATAGTGGAACGGTGGAACTAGAGAAAACAATGGGACTGGAACGATGGAACTAGAGTGACAACAAGTGTATTAACTTCGAGTCATGTCTCACTATTATTAACAGTATAAACAAGAGTGAGTCTTGAAACTAGAAATAAAATCGGGGCCTAAATGTATTCGAAATATCTTTTTTTTTACATTTATTACATTATCTAGTCCTGGTATAACTTTAGATCAATTAAGCCAAAGTCAATCATCGAAAACAATTATTACAGTAATATGAATTAACTTACTTCATTCGCCAATATCTTTTTACTTATAAATTTTACATAATAAGAACTGCGGAATTCAAACTCCATGCATGTAAATTTCAAACAGTATTTCTTGCTCGTGTGTCCATTTTGCTTCACATTCAACTCAGATGAATTTACCTTTGGTCAGTTATTGAGTTTTAAACTGTTTGATGTGACCGCATAGTAAATATCTTCGAAAGTTACATAGAGGGAATATTATACATTGGCAGTAGATACTCTCTTTTGAATTAATGTCCTATCATAATGCTAGTTTATCTCTTATATAGTTAGTATCTGTCCTATCTAATATTGGGTGAAGATATTAATAAGTGAAATCATGGGAAACTATTTATTTCTTAGATTTTTACCATTCAACCAAATAGTAACTTATATATAGTTTAATTCACACAGACGGGCAAATTATGTATACAATTAGATATTTCTTTGTATAAACAAAGGGACTATAAGTTATTATAGGACAAACACTTGGGAGTGATATCAGCATCCTCTCTCTCTCTCTCTCTCTGCTATCTCTCAAGACAGTAATTTAGTCAGATTTATCTATTATATAGATCTCCCTGGTACCATTACTTACTTTCGAATATTGCTCTTTGAGAACACTTCCAGTTGGATATTCTCCTTCGTTATCTAGCCAATAGGTTTCTTCCCTCGATGCCATTTCCATCTAAATTGCACTGAATGGAGCTAGATTCTCTCATGCAAACCTATAAATATATACTATTTCATCTAATGGTAAGAGGACTGACTCTGTTTCTACCCTGTGAGAAATTCGAATTATCTTAAGAAACCAGGAAAGTCGATACACATAAACTACATTAACGGGTGTTCGATGAAGTCATTTGGCCGGTGTTCAAATTGCGACTTTCATCGGATTCCGATACAAAGCCTTGGTCGACTATTAGCAAACGTGTCTCCCAAGATGTGTTCAGCAGAGCTGTTTCTACCCAGTTTCTTCTCATATCTTCGGATCTTCGGTATAGGCCTGCCATAGTAAAGCAATTCTGCTGCGCATGTTTTTAGCAGGATAGTGTTTATGGAATTGATCGAAAAATAATGTTTTGTTCCTCTACTGTTGAAAATTTATAATAATGTATGAATATAGTATTAATAATAAAGAATTTTACACGAATTAAAAATACAACACTTGACCAAAACTTTCTTTCTGAATTCATTCTGACTTTCGTATTTCTCATCCAAAACTAGTATTTTAATAATACCCTACTAAAAATATTAACAAAAATATACAACTAAACAATTATTATTATTAATGTTATAAATTCATAAAATAAAATCATTTAATTTGAGATTTTAGAAAATTTCTACAACATCAATACTTCCAATTAAATTTGCCGAGGTATTTTACAATAATACATTATAATAATGTTGACACATTTATAGTACTTTATTTACTTTTTATCGAAAATATATTTACCGAAATCGCATCGACGATCCAGTGACATTCCATATTCTGCGAAGAGTAGCGGCGACAAACGTACGGGTACCTCTGTGTCTTCTCTCTTCCTCTAATTGGGAACATAAAAATGATAAGCAGACAACCTATCGAGTCTGTAGGTGACAATCAGTGCATTCTTTTGAAGGAACTTATGGTGGGGCAGGGGTAGATTATGGTGGGTATCATTAAACTTATGGTGGGGCAAAGGTACATTAAGGTAGGTATCAAGAAACTTATGGTGGGGCAGAGGTAGATTAAGGTACGTATCAAGAAACTTATGGTGGGGCAAAGGTAGATTAAGGTGGGTATCAAGAAACTTATCGTGGGGCAAAGGTAGATTAAAGTAAGTATCAAGATACTTATGGTGGGGCAAAGGTAGATTAAGGTGGGTATCAAGAAACTTATCGTAGGGCAAAGGTAGATTAAGGTAGGTATCAAGAAACTTATCGTAGGGCAAAGGTAGATTAAGGTAGGTATCAAGAAACTTATCGTGGGGCAAAGGTAGATTAAGGTGGGTATCAAGAAACTTATCGTGGGGCGAAGGTAGATTAAGGTGGGTATCATTAAACTTATCGTGGGACAAAGGTAGATTATGGTAGGTATTAAGAAACTTATCGTGGGGCAAAGGTAGATTAAGGTAGGTATCAAGAAACTTATGGTGGGGCGAAGGCAGATTAAGGTATGTATCAAGAAACTTATGGTGGGGCGAAAGTAGATTATGGTGGGTATCAATAAACTTATGGTGGGGCGAAGGTAGATTATGGTGGGTATCAATAAGCTTATCGTGGGGCAGAGATAGATTAAGGTAGGTAACAATAAGCTTATCGTGGGGCAAAGGTGGATTAAGGTAGGAATCAAGAAACTTATGGTGGAGCAAAGGTAGATTAGGGTAGCACCATTGAAACTTCTTTTGAAAAAGATCTACATTTTGAAATAAATCTGTATTTTAAAAAATCTAAATGTTGAAAAAAATCTACCTTTTTTATAATATAGCTAAGCAAGAAATTATTTAAATCAAATAATTCTGTAGAAACCCCTTGTGTAAAATTAGAACACTTTTAATCAATCGTTTTTCGTCGGACATTCTCTATCAGTTAAACATTCATACTATAATTTCTGAAATTATAATACTTTCCGATAAAATACGGCTAATATTCACCGTAAAGTTAAATATCTCGTAACTCTAAATTTGCCGGCTGAGTAAAGAGGCTAACTATAATAAAATAAAGAACTGGGAGGAAGTCCGAATTATGAATGCGTAAAAATATCAATATGAATTATGACTAATGTTTGTTTTAACTCGATGATTCTTTATCACATTGAGCCACTTAATAAGCCATTAATTCCAATATGATCTCATGGAGGCGGTGAGCTGAGGGGCAGGAAATGAAGTTTTTCCTGCTTGAACGTTAGAAAGAAATAGAAAACAAAGATTTATGATTTATTTCAAGAGTATAGAACGAAGTAGAAAAAGAAAGCTTTACATCCGATTAAATGAACTGTAATAAAATATACTTCTAATTAATTATTGTAAATAAAATTGTCACTTATTTTTCTAGTTCTATGCAATGTGAAGTCGTTTGGAAAATATTTCAGAAAAACTTACTTTTCAGGAGAATGAATAGAAGTATTCAGACACTCTAAGTGTTAGGAAAGTGTGTCTTAACATATAGATCAGAATTAGTCATCAGAAATTTCATAACTTCATTTTGCTTCATTACCTGTGTCATCACTAGGGTTGTGACAATAGGCGTTTAAAATCATAGATCCTGAAAACAGTATAGACGGATTGAATTAAAGATCATTTAATCGTATTAAACCAGCGGTATATAGTATTCGATACCATTTCATTTCGTTTCGCCTGTGATATTCTTAAGATCTTTGATTTTAAAAGCATATTGTCACATTCCTAGTCATCACCCATGGGCCGAGAACGTTGAGTGTTTTTTGAATTTACATTAACCCTATAATTTTTTTTTTTTTTTTTCAAAAAGGCCCCCTTGCCAGAAGAAGCAAACCTTCTTTAAATAATTTAAAAAAAGCAATTATCTTTATTAAGACAATGAACATTAAAAAATGAAAGATAAATTGAACTTTAAATTCTGTAAATAGGGTAACATTGAATAGGTATTTCTATTTTCCAAAATGAATTTAATCTTTTGGTAAAGATTCTATTCTTTTTGCTTTTAATGCGAAAATGATTTAAAAAAATATTTTGATCAAGAGTGTTCTAAGATTTCTAAGGCATCACATTACACATCATAGCTAATGAAACATCAGGTAGCGACTATAGGGTGATGTTAAACATTATACTATATATATATATATTTTATAGCATATATAATGGCTTCATAACATGCCGATGAAACATCTATCTTCATGTTTGAAACAAAGCCATTTAAAATAGAATATGATGGCCATGTTATTAAGTTTTAAAATAATGTGTGATAGTTTTAATAGTACTAATTATTTAATATTCAACAACCTATAAAAGTGATTTGATTCTTAAATTATTTTTTGTTCTAATTTCATAATTCACGAGCGAAATTTGTAACAATCCAAGATGTTTTTATCATACGATATTATATTTTTTTCTTTTTCAATTTTTGTCTCTTTCAAAATTAGGTCACAAATTTATTATACCACAATAGATTGAAATTTTATTCACCTTAATCATCGTTCTGTATTATATTTCACCAGTGTTTTCGGTTTTCCCTTTTTATAATATTGTTTTCTTTAACAAGATTTCATAATAATGAATTACGGTTATTTTCCTCCACCTTGAAAATCTGCCTGCGCGTTCCCACTCCTAACCAAATTCAACTCTGAGTCTAGTTTATGATGACATTTTTAATTCTCAGAGTAAATTAAAGTATGCAACATAGGAGGACAGCAAAAAGAAAACACGATTTAGTGTTTTGCTCAAAGAGATGTCTGGATGCTCAAGATTGGTGCTATTTAGTTGTACAGCATTTTGTAGTATTAATTTGTAATAATTTCAATAATAGAATGTGAATTCAATAATATATCATAAAAGTATGAAGTAAATATATAATTTTAAACTCCTTATTTATGAATTATTTCATTTATATTTCTATTTTGTATTATATCACCCAAAATTTATGATTCAAATGAAATTGAAATACATATTATTAACATCATTTCAACACTACTTTTATATGTAACGAATTAATTAACAATTATAATTAATGGTATCAGTCACGCGTCAAATTTAAACAACGAAGAATTGACCAGAAATGATGAAAAAAACGAATCGAATTTTTATGTTTATTTCCCAATCATCAATGTAAATACTGAACATTTTCCAATTCTTTTAAAAATTTGTAACCATACGAAAAAATTCCCCCTCTTTACAATGGTTTTATCAATAAATTTGTATCTCGTTCATCTTTTTATTGATCATTCATTCAATTTTTTTTTCTAAAATGAGATTTCACCATTGAAAACAGGAAGATTTATTTAATTGAAGCGATGTCCTACATACAAAGCTTTCTCTCGATCAGTAACTAAAAAAGGTGCGACAGTTCAGTTGAACATTACAAAGAAAGTTACTGTATTTACTGATTATACAGACGATGTTGACCTAAAGATAAAGTGATCGATGAAAACAGTCACAGAGGGTAGGTATTTGCTGATGAGCTGCAAGATGAATCGCCACTAGAAAACTCCACTGGAAAGTGTAAACATCTCTTGTGTGAAAGCTAAAAACCATTCTTATAAGTTGCATTGGTTATTCTTTATAAATTAGAGATTACACTCACCATTTATCAATTTAGCAGGATGGAGTATATGAGAGATGCTAAGAGGCTTAAATCAGAGAAATGAATATCAGGTAAGAATTAGTTGGTTTCTATAGAGAGTACGTGGAGAAGATCAGATATTTTCATGGTTTGGAGATTTGATCATCTAACGTGGATTTTTAAAAACGATATATACACATTTCTTGAAATTGTGCGTTTTCTAACTATTTTATTCATAGTTATTTTATCACAAATTGCGCGTTTTTCTAATTATTTTACTGGATTTTAACTGTTTTCGTATTAAATTGTTGCAAGATATATTTTCTTATTTAACTGGTTTAAAATTTTATGTGTTTTATAAATATTTTACTGCATATTATTTTTTTTTCTAATTAATGTTTTTCCTAGTTTTTTATTGCATAATATTTGTTTCTAATTATTTTATTTCAAATTATTTTACAAAATTAAGAAGGTTTTGAAATATTAGTTTCGCAATTATTGTATCAGAATTTATTATACTGCATTATACTTTTTTCTAATTACTGAGTTTTTAAATTTACGGTTTTCATATTGGTTTACCTGATTTTATTTTATCACATATTGATGTGATTACATAAATAGTGATTAGGTAAAATGTAAATTCATTACTTGCTAAAGATAAAATCCCAGAAATAAGCTAAACTGAGTCTTCATCTAATCACTGTTGGACCATACATGATGTTTTTAAATTTACTAATAAATATAAAAAAGGTAGATATAAAATATCATACAGTTTTGATAAATGTAATACTTCCCCAGTCTCATAAATATACTCAGAATATCTTCTTCCCATTTCAGTGCAATGCCAGTTTTTGGGAGCTAATGTTCAATCATCGATACCCAGGGAATATCCCGCCTCGACTGAATAATTGAGGAGGCCTATAAAGTCCATATCTTGAGCCCATTTCCAGCTATAACCTAATTTGATAGCAATTTCCGTCGACTGAAAAATGGCAAAGGAGTTACATTCGAAACTCGACGACGAGGAATATTGGTGGTAAATTCAGCCGCCACATTTCCCCTCCTTTTTATGGCACCTTGGTACTTTTTCGCTTGAGAACTACAGTATATATTACTCTTTAAAATAGGCTTTAGAGTCATTTAATTGGTATTTATGTTAATGGAGAATATGAAAATTTATAGATGTGAATGTTGTTGATGGTTATTTGAAAATAACACTAAAATAGTAATTATGAAATTTAATACTTTTTTTAGTTTTAGCGACAATAAAATGGAAATTGGAGACTAATTCCGAAAAGATTCTGAAATAACTCGATTACTTTTAAGGCCAAAAATGAACAGTGATGAAATTTGAATATCAATATATATTACAAATTATCAAGCTAATAAAAACTATACAACAAGAAAATAGGAAATCACACAGAAAGTAATTCACAAACACATACATCAGAATACACACGTATAGGGATTAAGTATCTACTACTATATTTTAACATTAAACCTATCGATAAAAAAATCAATTACCGAATAATATGGAAATAAATTTAGAATATCAAAGTTCAATTGATTTATAATTATGAGTTTAAAATTGATCCTCTCAATCTATCTATCCTAATAGTACCCATAGTGTGTAGTGTGATTATAGTTACCCAGGCAAGAAGGATTAATTCCCGAGCTATGTAGTCCCTTAAATATCCCAGGAATAAATCTGTCTTGCCTGGGTAATTGATAAAGTTTACATCATCATCATAATAAAATTATTATTATTAAAAGATATTGAAATGATTCAAAATGATTAAATTATTAATTCACATTACAGTACCTACTTTTTTACTAAAAAAATATCTATACAACACTTATTATTAACTAGTGTACTTTCCCGTTAAAAAGTAACGGGTCATCACAAATACCAATTTATTACCCGTTATTAGGTTATTTTTAATGAATTCAATAAAAAAATTCTGCATAGTCTAATTTATTTTATAGATAAAATACATTTAAAAATTGCATAAAAAAGGAGAATTTAAATATCAAGTCAATATATTCCCGTGCGTATCATAGTTACATTCTTCATGTTTAATACCCGTCATTTTTAAGCGGAAACCAAATAAATAAATATACACTCTACAGGTACTATTAGGATAGATAGTTTGATAGGATCAATTTTCAATATTAATGTAATAATTTTATAAAGTATAGACTCTATATAATAACCCTATATAGATATGCGTAATTCTACCTTATATTCTTACTACTATCACTTACTTCTATCACTTACTACTATCACTCACTACTATCACTCACTACTAGTACTTACTACTATCACTCACTACTATCACTTACTACTATCACTTACTACTATCACTCACTACTATCACTCACTACTATCACTTACTACTATCACTCACTACTATCACTTACTACTATCACTTACTACTATCACTCACTACTATCACTTACTACTATCACTTACTACTATCACTCACTACTATCACTCACTACTAGTACTTACTACTATCACTCACTACTATCACTCACTACTATCACTCACTACTATCACTTACTACTATCACTCACTACTATCACTTACTACTATCACTCACTACTATCACTTACTATCACTAATCAATAAATAAGATGTCTACCACTTCACCTTTTTACTTCTGTATACTGTATCTTAAAATGAAACATCTCGTAATATGTACTTATATACATCATTGGAAATAATCATTCAAAGATTTACTCTCACTGGATATCTACAATATTCAAATATATATTAAAGCTAATATTATTTTATATAAAATATATCTAACTATCATAAGTCTCTACATCATCAATGTTTGAGAATTATCATTCATATTAACTTCACATACCTAAAAAATAAAGGATTATAACAAGTAATTGACAATGTTTTACATGTGGTGTATTTTCATTTATATCAAAACTAGAAAAAAAATGTAACTGAAATCAAGTTTTAAAGGAAATATAATGTCATTCTCTATTCAATCGAATGGCTCCAAATTATAGTTTAAAAAATCTTTTTTAAACCAAATATAACACAAATTTACCATCAAATGCAAAAGAAAAAGACAGTCGTTCTAGTGATTACAGTGATTTATTGTCTCTACTGTACTCAGTGAACTCAAAACTAAGCCACAGGTGTTCAGAATTCGAATAACATTATCTGAAGCTCAATTTCGAAACAGATTTCAGACCCCAGCTCGTGTACCTAATTTAACGTTCAGAATTTATTGCTCTGCTAAAAATACGAGAGTGATGTTGCCTGTGGGAGACGGAGAGGGAGGGGGGTGAAATTAGAATTTTACAAATTGTAAATTCATTCTAGTTTGATAGTCAATTAGATGAGCTGTAAAACCAATGTGTATATTTATTAGATAATAAATTGATTTCCTGATATGATAATCAATGTGAAATGGTGAGATTTAAATTCTTTGATCTAATTATTTTTTTTTTTTTTTATGAATTGATCTTGCATTTAATTTCAATTTTTGTTGAATTTCTGTACAACTGATGTAAAATAACAAAATATGATCATTCTGCTATCTCGGTTACCAAAGTTTCACTCAGTATTCCTAAATACTCTTCACCAAAATCACTCACAAAAATATTAATATTATCTCTCATAAAAAATAGGAAAAATAAACAAAAAGCAAATTAAAAACCGTAAGTGTTTCTTGAGGGGTAACTACGGCAGTTTATTAATTTTAAAGGGGAGACTCTGGCATTTTTTTGTGTCTCATCTGGCTTAAACAGGGAAAGTGTATGGCTTATTGGTGCATTAGGAAATTATAGAACATGATTATCTACCAGAAAACGCATTTTAAGTATGACATACATTAATATAAAACAATATGTAATGATCTTTAATTCAAATTCAAGTAAAACCTGTTCATATTTTATATCAATAATATAAACTCATACTTTGAATAGCAAACTTTTGTATATTATGAATAACACTTTGAATGTAATAATAGAAATATTTATTTTGATATTAGAAAAACATCAAATAACTAAAATATCATCAAATAATTGTAAAACTAAATTAAATAAATAAGGTGAAAAAAAACGAAATAATTTATCTTATAAAACAATTACTCAAGGAGTGATATATTTATATGATCCCACAAACATTTAATTACATCATATATTACATATCATTAAGCCATCTTAACATAGCGTACCTATATGATCACTGTACATAAGTTCTATTTTGCTACTATTAGAATACCACCTCGCACCCCTTTTGAACATTAAATTAATAAATGAGAACATATTATTTTTCTGATAAAACTCGACAAGTCTAAAACCTCAAGATCATAAATCCACTACTAATTAGGAAGAAAAAAGTCTACACCGTTTAAGCAACCCTCTACCTCCCAGACTCTGTCACACCACTACCTTTTCCTACTGATGGTTAATAGCTTCAGAAATCAGCAGTCACAGACAGAAGCTTTTCACCAACAACAGAAGCTGTGACAGAGCCACGTCTGTTCTAGGTTTGTTAAGCCCTCCTTTCAGTTGTTGGAGGTAATTAAGAGAATAGAGGCTTATTTATTGGTAAAAAGATATTAAATGTGGAGGACAAATTGTGATGGCTTAATAATTTAACCCTTTATCGTTTTTGTGGTCTTATTTAGTCACTTTAAATCGTGCGCGGACAGAATGCCTATGGACAGAATGCCTAACGGACAAAATGCTTACGGACAAAATGCCTAACGGACAAAATGCCTAACAGACAAAATGCCTAACGGACAAAATATTTATTTCAAATATTGAAGTTGTGGACAAAATTTAAAATAAGTTAGACCAAGTGGAAACAAAGAGATTTGTGTCAGAGATAGTTTACTAAATCACTTTCACATTGAATATGAACATTTCTAACTCAGAATGCTTAGTGTAAACACTCTCTTATTTCATCTCACTGTGTTTGTGATTTATCACTAAAGTGTTTGCTCTATTTATCAAATTGCTCTAAAAAATAATCTTCCTACATCTTGCCACTTTTATTGGATGTCTATAATCATCTTATTCTATTTCATTTTTTTAATACTGTTTATTCTTTTAGATTAATATAATCATCTTCAATTTATAGTGATGTTTACAATTGCTTTTGATATTCTAAAGCAAGTTAAGTAATTACAATGCTTATATAAGTTAGTACTGACATGCATTTAACTACTCTGCTTATAAAAAATGCCACCAATATTTGTTTTATTCAACTACCTTTATAGTATTAGAAGTTCCGATGGAAAAAATTCAGTATTCTTTATGGGATGTAACTATGACGTAGTATATATTTTTAATCTTATGTTTTACATAAATTTAAAAAAATATCATTTGATGTTCAATTATGATAAGTTATATTACAATATAATGTATTCTGTTCTTTATTTAGTAATAATCAATCCATTGCAGATATCACTTCAATGTTTTCTATTCTGCCCTTTTATTTAAATATGGAGTTAATTCTTCTATTCACTTTGCAAAATACTTTTACGTCATTATTTTACAATTTCCATTTTCTTTATTCATATATTTTGTATTTTAGGCATTTTGTCCGTTAGGCATTTTGTCCTTCAGGCATTTTGTCCGTTAGGCATTTTGTCCGTTAGGCATTCTGTCCGTTAGGCATTCTGTCCGTTAGGCATTCTGTCCTAGTACCCTTTAAATGACTAGGTGAACTAGTTTAGAAAACGATAAAGGATTTACCAATACCGAGAACTGTTTTGAAACTATGTAGTCATACCCAGAAATAAAGATATGGTGGAGCCATTGTATATATATTTATATGTACACACAAAATTAGTCCACTCTTCATATCCGGTGCCAATAACTCTCTCAGTGTTTTATCTTCGCAAAATTGAGGAAGGATATGTTTTCATCGTCAATATTTATATATTTATAATACTGTTTGTTTGTAATTTTGTTAAATAATCTTGGTAAAGGTCATTTATAACTCAGAAGGTATTCAAGAAATTGCATAAAATTCAGTTTTTGGGAGCAAAACATTTGATTAGATTTTGTGATTGGATGGGTAAAAGGTCAAGATCAAAAAAAGTAGCGTTGGCAAAGGTATGCGCTCCACGAGTGCCCGTTCTAGTTTAGTGATAAATTTGCTTCGTCAAATATTCAATATATATATTTAGCACAAGATTTTATGAATTAAACAACTTAGTTTAGTATGGGTAAATTATATTATCCCTATTACGTATAGGTCATAATAATTAAACGTCATTATACATAAAAAAAACATCCAGCATTGAGAGATCTATCAAAACCTATCAAAGTTAAACAATACGCTTTCTGCAGTAGTTTGATCTATTAAAATATAGTTCATAATTTTATATTATTTGAAGATACCAAATACCGTACCTACCTACCACTTGAGTACGACAACATCTGACGTTGATTTGTCGTGTGGGGTTCTTTGCTGAGAGTGCCAATGTGAGATTATTCTTCGGGAGAACTCTAGTGTTGACCAAGTAAACTGAACCCTCTTGCAAAGGGGGAAAGTGATAGAGTTAAACTAATGTGAGAATGGGGAATTTATTTCTTGTAAAGGGGTCAGTGTACCTACCTTATTTAATTAGAACTGAAATAATTTATTTCAATTAATCACATTTTTAATCTATAAGAAAATCCTAAAACAAATAGCATTAATTTGAAATCTTAAATATCGGATAATATTCACTCCTAAATATTGGCGGGTGAACAAGTCAATTTCTTGGTCAAATATATTGGCTGGCTGTTGAATTCTGAACGGTCTTATCCCCTTTTTAAAAGAGAGAAAGTGAACAAGTTGTTATTGGTAACACATTCGGAGATGGGGAGATTGAAGTCAGGAATTGAATAACAAGAAAATTGAATAATGAACATTATCATTATAATATAAAACAAGTTTATTTGATAAATTGAAAAGAGTTACTGCATGATGTACTATCAGAGAAAAGAGTCACGTGATGATGTACTATCAGAGAAAAGAGTCACGTGATGATGTACTATCAGAGAAAAGAGTTACGTGATGATGTACTAGCAGAGAAAAGAGTCACTGTGATGATGTACTATCAGAGAAAAGAGTCACTGTGATGATGTACTATCAGAGAAAACAGTTACTGTGATGATGTACTATCAGAGGAAAGAGTCACTGTGATGATGTACTATCAGAGAAAAGAGTCACTGTGATGATGTACTATCGGAGAAAAGAGTCACTGTGATGATGTACTATCAGAGAAAAGAGTCACTGTGATGATGTACTATCAGAGAAAAGAGTCACGTGATGATGTACTAGCAGAGAAAAGAGTCACTGTGATGATGTACTATCAGAGAAAAGAGTCTCTGTGGTGATGTACTATCAGAGAAAAGAATCACTGTGGTGGTGTACTATCAGAGAAAAGAGTCACTGTGATGATGTACTATCAGATAAAAGAGTCACTGTGGTGATGTACTATCAGAGAAAAGAGTCAGTGTGATGATATACTATCAGAGAAAAGAGTCACTGTGATGATGTACTATCGGAGAAAAGAGTCACTGTGATGATGTACTATCAGAGAAAAGAGTCACTGTGATGATGTACTATCAGAGAAAAGAGTCACTGTGATGATGTACTATCAGAGAAAAGAATCACTGTGATGATGTACTATCAGAGAAAATATGCATGATATTAATATCACTAATCACAGTTTTCCTATTTTCGAGTTTTACAAATTTATCATCGTGAACGCAAACCAATTCTAAAATAATTCGTACAATTTCTCTGGATATGCGAAATTAGTAAACTATAAACTATGATAAATAAACTATAAATTAGTTAAAAACATATTTTTTACTATACAATTGTACATAGGCTGGAAAGAGCGACTACGCCTACATTCTCGAAACATTACCGCAGGTGCTGAGAAATTAACTCTAGGGCCACTCTTCAGGTATGCTGTGCATGGCAATTATAGGACTATGGTGCACCTGTCTATATTGCTTATTTTACATTTTAGGAATATTATTAGGGAGAGTTTTAGACCTAATTATCGGTCAGTACTATATCTTCGGTCATATAAGAAAAAAACAATATTGAAATTATTATTAGTTTGCTCTGTGTAATAATAACAATTTTCATATTGTTTTTTCTTATATGACTGAAGATGTAGTACTGACCGATAATTCGGAACCTACCCTAAGGTAAGTTACGGTATACCGACCGTTACACAATTTAGACAATTTCTTATAATATACTGACAGTTTGATGGAAAGTTACTCGATTACACTATTTTCCATGAATTAATCAATACGTGGTTATGTAACTTCTCTTCACAGGTTGTTAATCGAATTTATAATATTTTATATTAGGTCAGTACTGCAGAATTACGTTCAATAGACGACAATTATATAAAGAATACAGGAAATTTGAAATGACTAATATCACTTATTTTAAGTAAATGAATCAAAATTAAATGTGAGGTTTCGAATTACTAGATCTATCATAACGTACATTTGGAACTTATAACCTGTAAAAACCAAAACAAATAGTTTGAAATATATGATTGACTTGCACAATTTTTTTTATTTTCATCTAATGTTATAAACGATAATTACGTTAACTAAATAGCAATTGATATTTTTGTGTAACATTTATAACAACAAGTGTTATTTTATTTACAACCATCTTTTGAAATTACTCTAAAGAATTTTCTTCCAATTAATACATTTTACTTCCCATCTCCGCTAATAAAAGTGTCACATTTATCTTCAGAGAAGTCATAGATTATAACTACGACATCAAATGGCCGTGTAATGACACCTTCATTAATGTTCTTACGGACGCCTCATTTCGATTTATGGCTTTCACTTGTATGGAAGATGACATGGAAGATCTTGCATGACAATGGAAGACTGATGCCAGGCAATGAGGAGGTGATTTCTATCTTCAGAGGAGCAAAGAAGATTCATTGGTAGCTTATCTGCTGCTGAATTATTGAAGAGGAAATTCATCTTGAGAGACGCTCATCTCTGGCTCTCTGCGAAAGTTTGCTAGTTTATTAATTAGCAATAGTAGATCTTTGGTAAATCATAGCGTCTTCGACACTAGTTGTTATCGAAGTGAATTTTAGTAAATAAAATGATGTGTACAGTCCACTATCTTCAAGAAATGTTATTCATTTTTCGATTGATGTTTGGGAAAACCCAAATTTTTCCGATGAATTTTTCTGGAAAGCAAAAAAAATTTGTTGATCTTCCTGCAAAAACCCAAAAATGAACAGTTGTAAATTGCCACTATACTTCTAGAGGATTTTTGTGAACTTTGGCGTAGCATCTGATTAGATTGGATCACTAAATTCAAGATGATAGCGTTTCCTAATTTAGTCATCCGAATTATTTCAGTTTATTGTTAATGTATCGCCAAACAATAAAACATAGTTAGATGCATGCATTTAGTGATTTTAATTTAAATAGTATAAATGTGTACATATAGAGAAAAACTAAAGGGAACCATGCGAACATTATTAGAACTAACGCATCGGTATCCGTTTTCTTCTTTAGTGAATTGAAATTAACGAAAAAATCTATATTATCTCTTTTAGATTTACTTCTGTTCATGATAGAGACCATACGGATTGAACCTATAGACCCACAAACTTCCAGAGATGGAACAGAAGGGATTTATGGACATGATAAAGACCATACGGATTGAACCTATAGACCCTCAAACTTCCAGAGATGGAACAGAAGGGATCTATGGACATGATAAAGACCATACGGATTGAACCTATAGACCCACTAACTTCCACAGATGGAACAGAAGGGATCTATAGACATGATAAAGACCATACGGATTGAACCTATAGACCCACAAACTTCCAGAGATGGAACAGAAGGGATCTATGGACATGATAAAGACCATACGGATTGAACCTATAGACCCACTAACTTCCAGAGATGGAACAGAAGGGATCTATAGACATGATAAAGACCATACGGATTGAACCTATAGACCCACAAACTTCCAGAGATGGAACAGAAGGGATCGAGGGACGATAAAGAAAGCACAGTAGGACTCAATAAATCACCTCCTTCTATGTGTGTGTGTGTATATACTGCCAAAATCTTTCGCCAATAAATCATCACATTGGCTTTGCTTATTCTTCTTCAGGTTCTCCAATAAAAACAACCTGGAAATATAACTAAGATATCAGTTAGCGAACAGTTCCATATATTCGATCATGTAAGAAAACGATGTAACAATTATTATTTGAATTTTGTTATATATATTTTTCTCGAACTTGCACCACCTGCCATTTTGCAAGCATTATTATTTAAATCTTTTAAATACAAAGCAGTTAGAAATAATAGAGAACCATTTTGTATTGGCTATGATGATTTACATAGTCTATTATCATAAAAAAGTTAGTTGCGTGTATAACAGTCAGGAATTCAATTGATTAATTAAAGTCCGAATAATTAATATTAAAACTTTATTTTGTAAATCCATTGACGTCCTAATTATAACTATTTCAATTCCAATAGGTAAATACATTTTTTTTTCTATAATATTAGGCTATGCACCATGACTAATTTCTCTTCGAAACTAAATATAGAGGTGTTCAGTTGGCAGATATTTCCTTAAAAAAAAGTCCTGCATCGATCCAGGTTATTAAGCCGCTCCTCAATTTATTCTCCATGTTATACCTGCAGCAAATAAGTTGCACACTGGAGCTTCTTCTTCTTCAGTCATCTTTGTTATTTTTTATTCCCCCTCAACCCAGAGGAGAAACTGCAATCGCAGATCGTCAGTTTTTGAACGACAGGAAAATATCGGCGACTCGACGACGATGAATGATTCGACGAAAAATTCATAGATTTAAAAAAAATTATTCGATCTATCGTGTTTCGTTGGATATTCCTGATGAAAAATTCCATATGCAGTAATAAGAAGTATTTTCGTTGTCTTGTCAGTAAGATGCTGATATGCATTATCTAATTACCATAGGTTTAAATTTCCCGCATTTGCGACGATTCCATCTTAAGGTTCCAATTCAGGAACGGACAGTAGAGATCGATCTTCACAAAATTTCCGTCTGGGGCTCTGCCCGATATTATGACAAACCCGATTGGGAGCTGTAAGTATCCGGGAGCACGCTGGGGTTACTGTCCGGTAGCCATTTTAACCCGTAGATGCCTGGCAATTACTGACATCATGTGCCTATATGGTGGTACAGTCTGTGTGTTGGGAATTAGAAATGGCATGTTGCATTCAACGGATTTCTATTAACCTGCAACTTATAATTATGTTAAAATTGATCATGCAGACATTGCTTTGATGCGTGTGAGTATTATATTTTGTAATGGAGTAAACAAATAGCAAATAAATTTGATAAAATAAAATAAATTTGATAAAATCAAATAAATTTGATAAAATAAAATAAATTTGATAAAATCAAATTTATTTGATAAAATCAAATAAATTTCATTAAATCATATAAATTTTATTGAATCAAATAAATAAGTAAGAAACTAATTGTTTTACATATATTTTTGAGATTTATCTTTGAATAATACTTATTTCATACTAAAGTTATAGCTCAAAAAACATCAATTTAGTGACTGTCTCTACACGAAGAAAACCTTAGTTATTTGTGAATCTTTTTTCACACCATCTGCCTAGAAAAAAAATAGCTGGATATGGTGATTTTGATGAAAAAATACGTTATTGAAACAAAAAAATATATGCATGAGTTAGTTATTTATTATTCATGTTTTTAATGGAAAGGTATCATATTTTTGAAAAAATAGTAAAACTAATTAAATACTATATTTGTAAAACTGATTGAATACAATAGGAAAACTAATTAAATATATAAGTAAAACTAAATAAATACAAAAGGAAAACTAATTAAATATATAAGTAAAACTAAATAAATACAAAAGGAAAACTAATTAAATATATAAGTAAAACTAAATAAATACAAAAGGAAAACTAATAAAATACAAAAGGAAAACTAATAAAATACAAAAGGAAAACTAATTAAATACAAAAGTAAAACTAATTAAATACAAAAGTAAAACTAATTAAATTTATAAGTGAAAACTAATAAAATACAAAAGGAAATCCAATTTAATCCATATGAAAAATATTTAAATAAATAGGTGGAACTATTTAAATATACAAGTGAAACTAATTTAATACCAAAAGAAAACTAATTCAATACCAGAAGAAAACTAATTTAATACCAAAAGAAAACTAATTTAATACCAAAAGAAAACTAATTTAATACCAAAAGAAAACTAATTTAATACCAAAAGAAAACTAATTTAATACCAAAAGAAAACTGTTTCAATACAATAGGAAAACTAATTAACTAAATAGGTGAAACAAAATAAATATGCAAGAAAAACTAATTAAATCCAATATAACAATAGTCTTAATGTGACTAAGCAATAATTGGCATAATCGTCTTACCAAGAAGTTTCCCAAATACTCCGATCAAAACCACTGCTAACCTTTCGAAACTTACCTTAAAATGTATCTAATAAACTTTATCACCATTATAGTAGCATTCAGAAGCCACATTAACATTTTAACGCAACAAATACAATGTATTTAAGTGTAATGAATGGAGATACAAGGCGGGATAGCTTTAATTGGGGATATGCATTGTTTTATGGGGGAAATAATTACTATGTTTTTTGTTTTATTTTTGGTTGGTTTGAATTTGTTTGCTTAAATATGTTTTTCTATCGACAGTTTTACGGCAAAATAATTCTACTTTTTACAATATCCATATGATTAATTTATTATTTATCAATACAAGTAGTTCGTTTTTCAAAATAAAATACAAAATAGTCTCTAAAATACATTCTAATTGAGAACATGTGAACAAACTCATAAATCCTATTTACAAAATACTACTCAGCGCAATAAACCTTGCACTAGACTCATAAACTTCATTCAAATTCAGACTATTAACTAAATCCAATAGATCTCCCATTGATAAGCTGTTATATTCATTCTGTGCTTTAAATTATCAGCAACAACCTAAAGAGTGAATTGGTTTCTCAGAGGCTACTGACAGCTGAATCAGTAGCCATTCAATGGTAATGTTTATCGTCATATAATACTTTAAATGAGTTGATACAATGTTGGGTAGAGCGTATAACAAGTAGCAAAGCTTCGCAGGAGAATATTTTCCCAATATTGGACTATGTTGCAATGTTGGGGCAATGCTGTAACAATATTGTGGTAATGATGTAACAATATTGGGGCAATGCTGTAACAATATTGTGGTAATGATGTAACAATATTGGGGCAATGTTGCAAAAGTATTGGGGAAATGATGTAGCATTATTATAGTAATGATAGAACAATATTGGGACAATGTTGTAATGATAGAATTAATGTTGTAATGATAAAATTAATGTTGTAATGATAGAATTAATGTTGTAATGATAGAATTAATGTTGTAACAATATTAGGACAATGTTGTAACAATATTGGGGCAGTGTTGTAACAATATTAGGGCAATGTTGTAACAATATTGGGACAATGATGTAACATTATAGGGGCAATGTGTACATTTTTGAAATACTGTGGTGATGATGTAGCAATATTGGGGTAATATTTTTACAACGTTGGAGAATTGTTAGCCCTAGATACATTGCCACTATAGGATATACCAGGTATGTAAGGAGGTATTTAAATAGAATTCAATAGAAGTGTCTTCAATGTTTATATAATTTTTTTTAGTATTTTTACATTGTAGATATTTTCATCGTAAGCAGTTACAGTTAAATGAAACTCTAACAGTTACTTTCCTAACAATGAACTATATAATATGGGATGAAATGCACAATTAAAAATGTTAGAAACTTAGATGCCCGAATATATTCTCTTTTCTGTAATATTTAATACAAGCTTTAGACAATAAATATATATCCATATATACTTGATACTTCCCTTTACAGATTAAGTATGTTTATATTCTCTCTACATGCATTACAAATTATAAACATTAATAAAAACAAAAAACAAGCAATCAATCATATCAATAATATACCATTTCGAAAATCTTTTAAGCTTACGATCTAGGGCAAGTTCTTAATTATCGGTCAGTTTCACATTTCGGTCATATAAGAAAACGATATAATAATAATTATTTCACTCAACCAAACCTAGTGAAATAATATATATTATATCGTTTTTTCTTATATGACCGAAAATGTGGAACTGACCGATAATTAAGAACTTACCCTATACCAAAACCAAGAAACCTAATTATTTCCACTTTCTTCTTTTTATTTGTTTGTATAAATTAAATTTCATTAAAATGATTTATGTAAAAATTGTAAGATTCAAAAGAAAGAAAATCAGTTTCTAGGATTTACCTTAAGCTGATTTAAGACATATTATCATATAAATATCATTCGATTTGTCACAAACCTCTCGTTAGTATAATCTTTTAAACCTTATTTACAGCTGCACTAGATTATATTCACTTAATATATACTATATAGGATTAAATTCTTATTTTCTTGCTATAAACAGAACAGGCATAAAATAATGACATAATAATGTTACTTCATTTAGAAGGAATTATATAAGTACCTAAAGGAATTTTATCCGTGTGAACACTATTGTAAAATATAATGTTTTTTTTATGCAAATGTCTAGTATCATTATTCTGAAAAAATACATCAAATTTTGTTCAGTTTCTATCTTGTTCAACACTTTCAATACTCCTGACACGCTTTGTTTATTTGAAATGGAATTTTATAAACAAACAATGCATATTCGGCCTTAAATTTAATTGTTAATGCATGTCCGATGTAAGTAAACAGTATCAATTTTCTCCTGTTTTATACCTACCTAATTAACTGACGTTTAAGGAAAAACGTAAGATAATTATAGACTCTTATTTAGCTATTTACCAGTTAGTAGCTGAGTGCATGACTTGTCATAATCTGATCAACTACTGGTGACAAGTCCCCCCCCCCCCCCCTAGTTAAACGTGGAATCTTGACCAGCAAGCTACGTACTCTTCTGGAAAGAGATTTTTGCAAGGCATGAGTACGTAACCACATCTTGCAGCGTCTCATCTATCACTGAGCGTCCAGAAAAAGAAGACCGTGCTGTTTTTCACAACTTTAGAATTACAGTAGAGACACCTACCTCGCACTCCAGATTTCGTCTTCATTCCAATTCGTGATATACTGTACGAAATTTCACCTCTTATTTCGTGGTTACATTTTTCGAAATTTCTACCTTTTAATTCATTGGATATTTTTCTAAATTTCATCTCACAATTCGTGATAAAAATTTTCGAATTTTTTCTTTCATCTCAATTCGTGGTATATTTTTCGAAAATTTCACCTCACAATTCGTGGAATAGAATTTTATTTTTGATTATTGAAGAAAAAAAAACCGTTAGGATAAAATAGATGGGGAACTATTGCAAATTACCATTCTTATTTCTGTGACAATCTTAATTCGTAGTTCACGAATCCCTCCACGAATTTGAGGAGGTACTACTGCAGTAATTGTTTTTTCTCCTATGAATTTGCATGTTGACTTCGGTTGGTCAAAAAAAGTATGCTCAGTCATAGAAAAGTGTATCTGTAATGATTTTAAAACAGTTTACCAATTTCACATTTCCAAAAAGAAACTTTACTCATTGTAATACAAGTAAATATTATAAAAATGGTGATAAATTTGTAAGATTGGAAATAATAGGAAATTAGAAAACTGTGAATTGAGAATACCTTTCTTTGAGAGTACATTGGGCAGCCAATGTCCAATGTACTACTACCAGTCAAACACTGTAATTAACTCTATGCCACCATGAAACATATCTATAAAATATCATGGTCATTATTATATACATTATCTTATCTTCTGATTTCTATTAGTCAAAATCAATTTTAATAAATATATTAGTAGTTATAAGTAAAAAACTCATCAAATCATCCGCTAATTATCTATTCTCACCAAATTCAAATACACTCATCCCCAAAAAGAGGAAGGAATAAACACTATCTATTTATTACTTTTCCCCTCTTCCACTAATACGAACTAATAAACTAATGAACTCTTCTCGTCTCTCATCATAAATTGTTGTCAGTTGTAAGCTGATTCATCTTCAACTCATTTGCTTCTTGACAGATCTGAGACTCTGATAAAAATAGGCCCTATTGAAAAGGCAAAGGCAAAGTGTACCTACAGAGCCATTCAGCAGCTTGACTCATGTGGGAGGTGTGGGGTATGTGGTGGTATGTGGTGTGCAGTATGTGGTGTGCAGTATGTGGTGTGCAGTATGTGGTGTGCAGTATATGGTGTGCAGTATGTGGTGTGCAGTATGTGGTGTGCAGTATGTGGTGTGCAGTATGTGGTGTGCAGTATGTGGTGTGCAGCAGAGTGCCCAAAAAGTGATATTTCTTCCATCTAAATTTTTTTTAAATATAATAAACATCACATAAGGTTTTTGAGATATTGTCTCTACTGCATAAGTTTCTATCGATACAGTGCTGCAAGAATAATGTTTTTACGGATACTATTTTTAAGGTTAACTCGTCAGCAAAGACTAGGAGTGAACAGGGGGTGTAGCACTAAACAGACAGTTCTCCGCCTCCTGTTGGCCCCATCACTTTGCATATAATTAAGAGTTAAATTAGACTGTCAACACAGATGGCTGTAATGTAGTTTTTGTAATCGCTAGTTTGTTGTACTGCACAATTCAAATTGTCTAATGAACTGAAATACATTACACTAAAAAAATTATATCCAGTTAATATTTTTTTGTTTAATATCTGTTTTTTGTTTGAATATCTGTTTTTTGTCAGAATATCTGTTATTTGTTTGAATATCTGTTTGTTTGAAAATTGCAGACAATAGAACAGATACCAAAGTCAAGATTATTCATGCTTTTTTGGAATTAGGAACGTTGATTGAGAAGAAGGTTTGTTTTTCTACTTACTGAATTATTGTGCAAGACATATAAGATCCAAGAATATTATTGGTAATTTTTTTGGATAAGGTACGTTTTGCATGCAGCGATTGTTGCGATTATCGCTGAGCGATCATCGTCACCAATAGGAATACATTAAAATATAGTTCAGCGATAATCGCTATTCACAAAACAGCCCCAACAGGAATAGCATTGCACTAGTGCTCAGCAATAATCGCTCAGCAATAATCACTCAGCAATAATCGCTCGGCGATAATCGCTGATCGGTAATCCCAACAATCGCAGCACTTCTTCTAAGTATAATTTTACCGAAGATCATAAATTCATTGTTTTATTTATTCCCTCTCCCGCTAAAGACGTGTTTGGGTAGTAAGACAGTCTCTGGTAAACAAATGACAATCTGTCTAATCTATTTACTTTCGTTAGCTCGTGCCTATATACTGAGTTCTGTTTATAACTGCCATTATCTAGTTTCTTGTTTACATTGAGACAAATGGAGGGGTTGACTTCTTCAATGTTTGCTATCGAGTGGATTTTACATAAAACTGATTGGATTACCAATTAATGATTATTTACAAAATACGAATACCTTCCAAAATAGTTTTTATGAAATTTAATAGCGCATTTAACTATTTCAATATTTGCTATCAACGGGTGGACTTTAACTTAGAATAGTATTTAAGTTACTAATATTAAATATCATCGTTTGGCTAAATATTTATAACTACCTACTCCATCATTATTTATATTTAAATCATTATATACCAATAGTTACTATAATATAATATTATAATATAAAAATCAGAGATCAGAAATTATACTATCTGAGTTTTGCTTACAATCTCAGGCAAGAAATATTCATTCCTGGAATATTCCCTTAGTACCAAGGAATAAATCTTTCTTGCCAGATATTCACCGGAGGAGTCTCAGAATTAGTTTCAATTCAGATCAGAGGAAGATTGTTCGATGACCAAAGTTCTTTACATTGAGTCGGTAGCCTATTTCTAAATCTAAAAAAAACCTGAGCTATTTTGTCATGGCACTTAAAATAAAATTATTTTGAAATGATATATGTATGCCAACCATTACTCTCCGTATTCAACTGTATTCTTTATTGAAGCTTATTAGGACTCAGAACTCAAAATTCAGTTTCTTATTAACATACATTTATATTTTCCTTGGATTTTGTAATATTTGAATCATCTCAAACATTGCCGATTCTTGAACATGATTTCGTATTGAAATTTAAAGAGATAATTGGAATTGAAATACAAATTGAATATATTCGTTTACATTTCCAAATCGAATATATTATCATGTATAGTGGAGTATATTGTAAAAGTCTTATATAAATTTTAGATCAATAAATTTATCAAGATTCATGTTATACGTTAAATATATGATTTCAAATAAGAAACCAGGAATAAGTTAAATTGAAAGATATCAAGTTAGGAACTATTTCTTTCATTTCAATTTGTTGAAATAAACAATAACGGTAATCTTCTATAAATTCCCTTGAAGAATACATATATTTATATATACGTTTTCTGCTCTATAGATTCTATCTCTATGTTCATTTAAGTTAGATCTTATTTAATGTTATTTTCAATCGCAAAATCGTTTGTGTGACACACATTTTTTTGTTGTAAAAATAGAAAAGTACTAAGATATGTTATGACCATTTCAGAAGAAAAGAAATTCTTTGTTGCTTTCTCTGAACTATTTTGGAGAGAAATAAACTATAATATGGAATTCCTACTCACTCACGAAACTCGTAACAATGGTTTGCAGAGAAATGACCGCAATGTTGTCATATATGATTATAGTGAATGGTAAAAAAATGTTTAATTATTGTTTCATTCAATGTTCTTTTTAAAAAAATATTTTAGAACAGGTCTTTCTTTCTATAAATGTGGTATTTCAATTTGTAAAAAGAACACTTTCATGATAAAAACATGAATTTACAACTAAGTCCACCAGTTGACAAAAAAATTGCATAATTATTAAAAGATAATTTATGGGTAATTTATATAATACTTTAAGTGAAAATGAGATAAAAGGTTATACATTATGTAGGTTAAAGGTTACATATGTACATTTCGAGTGACATACAATTTAGATATCTTTCATTTTCCCCAAAAGGAAAATACCACACAAGCGGCATATAATAATTCACTCCGTTCCTTCGCCACTTTCACTGGTGAGTTTTTGATGTTCCACACCTCTGTAAATAATTGATCTCACACAGGCGAATGTTCTGAATTTAGAAACAAAGTATTGCTGCATCAGCATCAGCGGAGAACTTTAACTGTATTTATTAACTGACGGAGCGACCCCACAGGTAGTGCACCCTGGGTACACCCAACAGGTAGTGCACCCTGGGTACACCCAATGTCAAAATTGAGTATTTTCAGAACAGTCAAAGTCGGAAAACAATGAGGGCTAAGTTTCAGTGATAAATTCATGATTAAAGATTGTATGTTAGTCATCAAAATATTGTTATATGTATTTAGATAAGAGAAAGTTAAAATAATCCTAGTACCTATATGATTTCGATGATAAATATTTATAATTATTCTTGCAATGTTGTTTTATATATTGCTGAATTGGAAAAGTTAAATTTAGAAACTGTCTAATTATTTAGAAGGTATTAGTCGACAGCATGATCAGTTAGTTCTTTTATAGTGTTCATTAGGAGTAATACCTCTTTATAATGATAGGTAGCTTTCAAATTTCTATCGCCACTTCACTTTCTATCGTCAAACCCTGAGAGTACAGCCTGCACTAAATGGAGAAGTTACGTACATCGCTAAAGAGTATTCATGCTCTCCTGTACCGAGGGTACGCAGAGGTGGTAGGAAACTTTTCCAGTTCTTCTTGCCCCAATTATCTCCTTTGTCTTAGCTACACTGAATTAGAAGGAGAATTCAAACCAGTTCTGCTTGCTTGGCTTCTTCTTTTCAACCGTATGTACCGTTTATATTTTATAGAAAGATATTAAGTCGATATGGTTAGAAAGAGACATGATGAGACAGCGACCATCATTTTGTAGTTACATAAAAGCTGATTTACTTGCAACCATCAATTTACCTTCATAACCGAGTGTGGTTCTGTGTACCGGAATTGGGACACCTCACGCTATCGTCTCTGAAGATGAGCAATAAGTATTATTTTCATTGAGTTTGATATCAGATAATCGGTACAAATACACTTTTATTCCGATACTGACAAATGTTTAACAATTGAAATCAAATAATTTTATATGTTATGGTCATATACCAGTTGATATGATCGTTTACGTATTACTAATATTCATTATAATAAAGCAATGGGTAATATACCATAGATTCTGTTGCTTGCATTCATCAAACATGTCAAAATATCTATTAGGGACATTGAAAAATCTTTTTTCCTCTCACAATCACAACCACAATTCCTACACATCCCTAAAATGGCCCCAAAATTCACGGCAGCAATGTTTGTTCTCGCCTCAATTAGAGCCACAAATCTTGTGTGTTTTTGCCCTGACAGTCTATTTCAGATGGTATTTATTATAACTCGCGTGTCTCTGGGTAGCTTAATTCATCTCTCTGGACACTAGCCAAGAACCTATCGATTGGACCTGTACTTAGGAAGCACATTTTTGCACAGGCAAATTAGTAAAATGCTACTGCAATGAATCAGACTAGGTGCAGTTTTATGTGTAACAATGATTGCGGTAGTTATAACTACTTGAATAAACATTTTACAGAAGAAATGAATTCAAACTTAAAATAATTATTTTATAATTCATATTATACATACATAAATGTTTGTTTCACTTATGTAGGGAAACATCGTAATACTTGAGCACTTAATCAAGCTCACAGTAGTCGAAAAGTGGTTGCTAACATATGACACGATAGGTCAATCTAAAATACGGGTCGCATCTTATAAGATTAAAAATTAAAAAGTTGAAAAAAAAACATAATTTTAAAATATTGTTTCTTGTGGATAAGCTTTCCATCATAATTTTTTTGATGTTACTAACTCATTAATTGGCTGTGAAGATTGACCAATAAGTGTAAAAGTGGACGTACCGCACCCCGAATCCAACTGCCAGGTCAATAAACAATCATTAAGTGTGCAGTACCAAAAACTAGCGGATCTATGTCGAGAGTTTCAAAGTTCTTATTATATGAAATGTAATTAAGTACAATTCATAACTATATGCAAACAGGAGGAGCCAACAAGGGGCGGAACATTAACATTTTAATGCTTCGCCCTTGTTGGCTCCTCCTCCTTCGATCCCACCCAATCAGAGAAGAGTTATCCTAAGAAAATTATCCGCCGCAACCTTATTCTTGCAGAACTGTATCGATAGATGATCGAGCGGTAGAGACAGTATCTCTAAAACCTTATTGGCTGTTTACTATTTGTTTAAAATTTTAGACTAATGAAACATAGACCTAGTTTTTTTGGGCACACTGAAAAATTCTTAAAGGTCAGATTAGTGCATTACATATATTTCCCACTTTCCCAATACTATGAGTGTCCGGTAATCAAGTAGTTTCCCTTATCAAATATCAGAGAATTTGTATAATACAGAATTTTGATAAGATAATATAATACAACTATGTAAACCAATAGTTTTATTACCAAATAACGTATTTGGAACTAAGGTAATTGAATTAATTATTCATTTTCTTGATTGACAATATTGCATAAATAATGTAAAGAAATTACACCTCAATGTTCAAATTTCTATTTCTAAACTGTGTTTAAAAATATGAATAATAGTCAGTGTTTGTAAATAATTATTACAAAGACGACTTAAAGCTAATCAAGTAGTAAAATAATGCAAGTTATAACAAATCTATTTTCTTCGATTTGATTTATATTTAAAAATTAATTAATTTAAATTAGTTGATTTAATATGCAATATTTGAATTCTAAGAAGTTCATAATTTCACTCCTGGTGAATCAATTTTAGTTTTTTTAACACTTTTGGTTTTACTATTTGTATACAGGGTGAGTTGCCAGATAGTTATCGGACGGTGCGTTATTTTCGATAATACGGAAAAGTAAATAGTGTTTGTTGATTAAAGTTTATTTTAATTGGTATGCATATGATTGAAAAAGAGGAACCGTCTGACAAATCTGAACGTACCCAAAAATCAATACACTAGAGCAGACTAAAATAAGATCCACGAGTTCAGATTAAGGGCATTTGTTATAGTTGTCCTGCAGATTGTGAAATAAACTTTTCGTCGGTTGTACGGCACTTCAATTAACTAAGTCATTTGTACGTATCTAATCCTGATGGTACTGTATAGTTGAGCTGGATTTACTTTAAAAGAATCCTGTTTATTTTCACGTAATCTAAATTGGGAGCGGCGATATATGGTAGGACTGAAATGTATTTACAGATGCAATCAATTCCCAAGTTGATTTACACAGTGTAAACTTCACCCTATCCAATGTTTAAAGAACAGAATTAAAATAACTAATGGACTGTTTCATTAATCGGGAAGTGGGCATTAATGTAAAATATGAACCGATCTGAAATTTAGAAATTACTATATTGACTTGACCTAACTTTTCGAATACTATGCGTGTCCGAATACTAAAATATTTCTTATAATATATACTTCTTCTAGTATTTAGAGTAGTAAAAATAATCCATAATTAATTCTACATGGTTTATATTACACAACATTTGATTGAAAAAGAGTTTTAAAGATCCAGTAATTATATCTACCAAAAAAGACAAGACAGCAGCGATGACAAATAAACAATTGGATGGCTGCCACGCTTGCAGTTACAAAGGACTTTGGAGAAGAAGAGGGGCCTGCAGTGGGTGCAATATCAGATGCATTGTTTTCTCTGACAGAATGCATGAGATAATCATTAATTAGTGAACAAAAGGATTTGACAAACAACCGTCAGAGTGACAATATGAGGAGAACTTTGCGGAAAGATGATGTTATTGATAGGCATTTTGCCGCTAGGAAAAGGAACAGATTTCTTAAAGGAATATACTGTGATTAAATTGCTTAGAGGAATATACTGTGATTAAATTGCTTAGAGGAAAATACTGTGATTAAATTGCTGAGAGGAATATACTGTGATTAAATTGCTTAGAGGAATATACTGTGATTAAATTATTTAGAGGAATATACTGTGATTAAATTGCTTAGAGGAATATACTGTGATTAAATTGCTTAGAGGAATATACTGTTATTAAATTGTTTAGAGGAATATACTGTGATTAAATTACTTAGAGGAATATACTGTGATTAAATTGCTTAGAGGAATATACTGTTATTAAATTGCTTGGAGTAATATACTGTGATTAAATTGCATAGAGGAATATACTGTGATTAAATTGCTTAGAGGAATATACTGTGATTAAATTGCTTAGAGGAATATACTGTGATTAAATTGCTTAGAGGAATATACTGTGATTAAATTGCTTTGAGGAATATACTGTGATTAAATTTGGTGAAAAATGTGAAGAGAAGATGGATTTTTTTAAATATATATTCTTCTATATGACCCATAGTATTTGATACTATATATTAATAGATCCTGTTCGACGTGGCCGAAGATGTGATTCAGAAACCATGATGCAAAGTGTGATATAATCTAAACGAATTACATTTATTCAGTTAAATTGGATATATATGGAAAAAAAATTAAAGAATTATCCATTCACTGCGCACTTTAGTTATTTTTGATGATTGCTTTGGAATAATTTATACGTCTATTAAATCAATCGAAATTATGAAATTGATATTATGAGATCTAATTTCTAATAAAATGTTTATTTCACTATTAACATTGATCTAATTTGTGTGAAAGTGCGAGAAAATCCTTTTAGTTCGTAACAAGAAAGGTATATTTTTGTGTTTTAAAATCTAATTTACAGGATCAATCTTGTTGCCCATACCAGGTGTTGGTGAATGTTCAAAAATTGAAATACTCAAACCAATGCAGTATTCGGAATGTTGGTGTGAAAATCATGATCAGAAAAATAATAGTCATTAATTCATGACATATATTAAAGCCAATTGTCCGGCTACAATTAGTGTCTGGAAAATACAGGCAGGCCCCACTTTTATTATTAAGAAAATCCCGAGTCAGACTGATTTCAAATGGTAATAAGAACGATATAGAACTCGGTGTTATTTTATAATTGTATCTCCTAAATTATATCATTTTCTATGAGTATAAAAGAAAATGGTTATGAGGGCTCAACTTAGCGTAAATTGTGGTGCTAGTTGCCATAATTAACTTATGAAAGCTCTGTGATGAAAGTACAAAGTAGCAAATGAATTAAAAGTTTCTTCTGTTTGTAAGACTAATTTCTGAACCGATTTCATCTAATATTGATGTTTGTTGTAGTTACCGTGATTTAAAAATCACAAAAATATTCCCCGTTTTCTATTTCTACGTATTGTAATAATTTCGAGACGTACCTGAAAATTATTCTAACTATTATAAAAGAGGGGTGTAATAAAAGCAATGCCTGCAAAATCTGAATCGTTCTCTCAATATATCTCGAATTAAAGGGTCTACTTTTCAGTCAATCACTCCCTACTGCATGTTCTCTCACAGTGAGTAATGTTTCACCAAGGGCAAAGATTGCTTTATGGTTGAATGTATCTTCGGGGCACATTTAACTGCATGGCTCATTGTAGAAGACCATGCATTAGCTGTACTGGTAAGAGACAGAATTAAGTATACTGGTAAGAGACAGAATTAGGTATACTGGTAAGAGACAGAATTAGGTATACTGGTAAGAGACAGAATTAGGTATACTGGTAAGAGACAGAATTAGGTATACTGGTAAGAGACAGAATTAGGTATACTGGTAAGAGACAGAATTAGGTATACTGGTAAGAGACAGAATTAGGTATACTGGTAAGAGACAGAATTAGGTATACTGGTAAGAGACAGAATTAGGTATACTGGTAAGAAGACAGAATTAGGTATACTGGTAAGAAGACAGAATTAGGTATACTGGTAAGAAGACAGAATTAGGTATACTGGTAAGAAGACAGAATTAGGTATACTGGTAAGAGACAGAATTAGGTATACTGGTAAGAGACAGAATTAGGTATACTGGTAAGAGACAGAATTAGGTATACTGGTAAGAGACAGAATTAGGTATACTGGTAAGAGACAGAATTAGGTATACTGGTAAGAAGACAGAATTAGGTATACTGGTAAGAAGACAGAATTAGGTATACTGGTAAGAGACAGAATTAGGTATACTGGTAAGAGACAGAATTAGGTATACTGGTAAGAAGACAGAATTAGGTATACTGGTAAGAAGACAGAATTAGGTATACTGGTAAGAAGACAGAATTAGGTATACTGGTAAGAAGACAGAATTAGGTATACTGGTAAGAAGACAGAATTAGGTATACTGGTAAGAAGACAGAATTAGGTATACTGGTAAGAAGACAGAATTAGGTATACTAGTAAGAGACAGAATTAGGTATACTGGTAAGAGACAGAATTAGGTATACTGGTAAGAGATAGAATTAGGTATACTGGTAAGAGACAGAATTAGGTATACTGGTAAGAGACAGAATTAGGTATACTGGTAAGAAGACAGAATTAGGTATACTGGTAAGAAGACAGAATTAGGTATACTGGTAAGAAGACAGAATCAGGTATACTGGTAAGAAGACAGAATTAGGTATACTGGTAAGAAGACAGAATTAGGTATACTGGTAAGAGACAGAATTAGGTATACTGGTAAGAAGACAGAATTAGGTATACTGGTAAGAAGACAGAATTAGGTATACTGGTAAGAAGACAGAATTAGGTATACTGGTAAGAGACAGAATTAGGTATACTGGTAAGAGACAGAATTAGGTATACTGATAAGAGATAGAATTAGGTTTAAAAAAAATGATTGCAATTCATAGAATAGTTTTTTGTCATAAATAGATGATCTTCTTATCATCGACTATAAATTTGAAAAAGGAAAATTTTTGTATTTTAATATTCAGTTCGCTTTTTAAAGATGCTCTTTAATCCGCCATGTGGGGCAGATTTAGAAGAGAGTTCTGTAATCATTTTAAGCCGAAATTAGTTGAAAATGATTTCCTTATTTCATATCCGTAATAAAATATTTCCAACGATTTTCATTATGAACGATTATAATTACTTTACATAATTATACCAATTTGATTGATACGATGAATTATTGAAGAATTTGTTCGATACTGTTATATATATAAGCTGTAAGCTTAAACAATACGAAGTACTTTCTGAAATTTACCATACAAAAGGGTTTATGATATTGGATACCAATTGAAATAACCAGTTACAATGTTCATACGATCGAAAATGTGACCACCTATATTCAATTCATAACTTACCCAACAATATTCTAGCTTCATTCATGTATTGTGTAGATGTATATATTAAATTTGATATTGCAATAAAATAGTATCAATTTGATTAATATCACCAACAACAAACATAGTTTAGCAATGTAGAAGATGTTTACAGTAGTGACTCTAGTGCCACCTCTCGTCTACATCGCGTAGCAATGTAGAAGATGTTTACAGTAGTGACTCTAGTGCCACCTCTCGTCTACATCGCGTAGCAATGTAGAAGATGTTTACAGTAGTGACTCTAGTGCCACCTCTCGTCTACATCGCGTAGCAATGTAGAAGATGTTTACAGTAGTGACTCTAGTGCCACCTCTCGTCTACATCGCGTAGCAATGTAGAAGATGTTTACAGTAGTGACTCTAGTGCCACCTCTCGTCTACATCGCGTAGCAATGTAGAAGATGTTTACGGTAGTGACTCTAGTGCCACCTCTCGTCTACATCGCGTAGCTATGCCCCCGCGGCTTGAATGAAATTACCGCCAATTTCTCCTGACGATCTCCAGTCAAACGATGAATTACACCGCAACAATATGTCATTGGGGCAGTGATTTGGGAGATTGGGAGTAAGGACTGGTATATGGATACAGTATGGATACAGTCTGGATACATTCTGGATACAGGGAGTACGGACTAGACTAGATACAGGAAGTTAGGAGAAATAATATAGTAATTATTATTGTTCTATCATTTACAGTGAAACTTCTGAGTTATGAAGTATTGGTTCTTTCATAACTTAGGGCCACTTCATATCTCAGGTGCACTAGATAGTTTTCATTGAGGGATAACTGTGGCGAAATTCTTATCGTACATCGTTTTCTATAATTTAAACATAGAGAATGCTTCATAACTCAGGTGCATTTCATAACTCAGGTCCTTCATTAATCGAGTGCTTCATAACCTATAGGAGTGTTACTATTATTATTTATTTTAAGCGTAATTTTCTGAAATTTGGATGAAAAAGTTACAAGACAGCATAGGAGATAATTTTCCACCTTTGAAGATTAAGTCCAATATGTTATTATAAGCCTAAGTGTTTGATTCGGTCGAATTCGACCAATATACAGGGTGTCCCATCGTTATGGGTCCTGAAAGAAGCTGTTATAGCTAAAAAAAATTAGAGTAGAACAAAAAACAAATACATCATTTTAAATAAAATAAGAAAATAATTCAAATTTTATATCGGTTTGTATGGTACAGCGATCAGTCACGATTTAAATTAGATTTTACTTCGAACCCTTCATAATGCATGGATATTTGGGCAACAGACCACCTTATTATCATCACAACTCGATATATCAAGTACAGTCGCGTAGCTAAAGATCAAAAATCTTTCAGAACTTTCTCTAGAGAAACTAATTCACCATCAAATAGATAATCGAATAACAAGGGTTAAATTGCCAAGAAGAAACCTGGATGAACGAACACCTGCTAAAAGAACACCAAAGAAAATTAATGTTGTGCAATAACTATTGAGGGTTGCTCCTTGAATCTCTATTGGACGGTTAGCACAAGAAACATAAATTTCTTTACTATTACACTTTTTTTAAAGAATTTTTTAAATATCTAAGCCTACAAACTCCAATTGTCCCAGACATTTCCACAGTTCATAGAAAACGCTTTGATTTGCTAAATGGTTTAAATACGAAACTTTGAACGAACCAACATTCTTGGATAAACCTATAGCTTCAGATGAAGTACTTTTCATCTGAAAACAAAGCATAAGAAACAAAATAATAGAATTTGTGACTCTGAAAACCCACATGCAACTAATAAAATACCTCCGCATTCTCCACTTGTTACCATTTGGTATAGAGAATTCACATAAAATCTTAGGCCCATATTTTTAATGTCACGAGTAAATTGATATCTTCTGAAAAGAATAATTTAAGCAAATTAGTCAAAATATATCTGTTTTAAATTCTCTTTTAAATGGAGTATTTCTCTTTCATCCTGATCTATAACTTTTTGAGTTGTAATAGTTTCTTTCAAGTCCCGTAACGGTGGGATACCTGTATGTTGAATTTCAAGCTCTACATAATATTTCTCCGTTAATCTTTTTATCTTTATCAACAATATATTAATTAAATCTAGAGTTGCAATTTTACTAGTGATATGTTTATAAATAATTGATAATTTCAGTCCAATATTACGTACCTATCGACTAAAACTCAGATCACGTTTCACCGCATGAAAAATATAAACGTTAAATTTAACAGCAGGTAATTCTGGTATCGGGTTTTTATTGCTTCGAGTGGATTACCTTAAAGTTTATAGACAAAATTTGACCAGATCGATCCCAAAATCAAGACAAATAATATGTTCCTGGATAATGACCAATCAATTCAACGATTTTCAGGCAATTTGGTAGAATGTTTGTCAAAAAAATTACAAATTAATAAATAAATGCCGATCAAAATATAACCCTTCCCCAATTTTGTGAAGGTAAGAAAGTATTTTAAGATCATATTTTGTTTTCGATTGCCCCATATTACACTTACAATATAGAATGACCTATGAAGTAAAACACAGATTCTGTTTACGTCACTAATATTATTGAAACTTTGTTCAAAACAAGAAGATATATTCCGTGTCGAGAGGCTTGAGAAGAGAAATCTTCACTGCTCTCCATTTAGGCTTATTTTATAATAAATATCATTTCTGTCTTCATATCATTGAAAATAAATATAAATATATATATGAGGATGCATTTTTTTGGTTCTCTACATTTTAGAATTTAGTACATATTCACTATCCTAGTCGGCATTAAATCTAAAGTACCGGTAAATGGTACCAATCGAGTGGAATGAACTGTAATAATAACCGATCAAAAGTTAAAAAATTTTCAATAATTTCTAAACTTATTTTAGACAATTTTGAAGGGTGAAATTTTCGTATTCACTGGTACTGAGTTGATCTATAAAAGTTGGAAAGCTAAAACAACTTTAAAAAGATGATAACTCAGCGTAATGTAAGAATTATATATTTAAAGGCATGAAGACCCTACTTTATAAATTCTAAATTATGATAATTTTTTTAAATGTTTTCTTCTAACAAAGTAAGTCTAAGAGAGAGCTATACGTCCAAGGAAAAAGTTGAGCGACTGCAAAGAAAAGCATTAAGGAGAGTCTTCTTCAAACTCCAGGACTCGGTTAAACTGAAGAGGAATCAGCAAGAAATGAGGCTGCCAGACGCTACTTAAACTTTGGCTTTCGTTAATCCAGTTTGGAAAAGTTGTCCTCGTTGAGACGCATAAGTAATGAGGAGTTTACCCGTGAGATTGTTTCTGAAGGTTCATCTTCAAGGTGCTCCAATTATGACGGGGACGGTAAGAACAACTCCAAATTCGAAATGTGGACTCCGAATGGAGCTGGAGAGAATTACCTTCTTTATAAGAACTACCATGTATTTTAGCATGCAATATTCAGGAGTTTACCAGTGAGATTTATTTTGAAGGTTTATTCGTCAAGGTGCTCCACTATTGAAGGGCACGGAAAGAAAATGACTGAATAATGAAGATATATGGGTATGAAAATAGGTTTTTAGGGTACTTTTTTATGTTTAAAGCAATAAGACCCTTACAATGAAGTCAAATACAGATATTGCAGTATTTTTCCAAACTTTGTGAGACAAAAACAATTTTTACACGTGGGATATAAATTATTCTACCTAGATTAAGTTATATATCTACAACATATTCAATATGTGAGTACCTGTATAAGGTTACCAGTTAATCTAATTTAAAAAATAATTTGTTTACTTAATTCCTGAGCTCCAAAGAAATAGGTTTCAGCTCATGATTGATGATCACGCTCTAACAGCCCGCACAATTCCATGATCTTGGTTCAGATTCACGGCCAAACGAAGTTCTCTAAAAGTTTAAGGAATTATAGAGAATTCGAATCAAGATCTGACTCCTGCTTCAATTATCTTCCTACACAAACAACAAATTAGAGAAGACAGTTGCCTTATAAAAATTTATGTGATGGAATTTACGGGGAAGAGATTGAGTTCGAAAGTCAAAGTTGAATCCCTTACCTAATTAGACGCCGAAGTAATCTAAACTAATCTCCAGTGAATTACTAAAGGCATTGAAATACTGAGCTTGGCATGAGTAAGGTAGAATAATGGAGCTACTGGTAGGTAGATAGCTTGGCATGACTAAGGTAGAATAATGGAGCTACTGGTAGGTAGATAGCTTGGCATGACTAAGGTAGAATAATGGAGCTACTGGTAGATAGATAGCTTGGCATGACTAAGGTAGAATAATGGAGCTACTGGTAGGTAGATAGCTTGGCATGAGTAAGTTAGAATAATGGAGCTATTGGTAGGTAGATAGCTTGGCATGACTAAGGTAGAATAATGGAGCTACTGGTAGGTAGATTGCTTGGCATGACTAAGGTAGAATAATGGAGCTACTGGTAGGTAGATAGCTTGGCATGACTAAGGTAGAATAATGGAGCTACTGGTAGGTAGATTGCTTGGCATGTCTAAGGTAGAATAATGGAGCTACTGGTAGGTAGATAGCTTGGCATGACTAAGGTAGAATAATGTAGCTACTGTTAGGTAGATAGCTTGGCATGTCTAAGGTAGAATAATGGAACTACTGGTAGGTAGATAGCTTGGCATGACTAAGGTAGAATAATGTAGCTACTGGTAGGTAGATAGCTTTGCATGTCTAAGGTAGAATAATGTAGCTACTGGTAGGTAGATAGCTTGGCATGTCTAAGGTAGAATAATGGAACTACTGGTAGGTAGATAGCTTGGCATGAGTAAGGTAGAATAATGGAGCTACTGGTAGGTAGATAGCTTTGCATGTCTAAGGTAGAATAATGTAGCTACTGGTAGGTAGATAGCTTGGCATGACTAAGGTAGAATAATGTAGCTACTGGTAGGTAGATTGCTTGGCATTTCTAAGGTAGAATAATGGAGCTAGTGGTAGGTAGATAGCTTTGCATGTCTAAGGTAGAATAATGTAGCTACTGGTAGGTAGATAGCTTGGCATGTCTAAGGTAGAATAATGTAGCTACTGGTAGGTAGATAGCTTGGCATGTCTAAGGTAGAATAATGGAGCTAGTGGTAGGTAGATAGCTTGGCATGTCTAAGGTAGAATAATGTAGCTACTGGTAGGTAGATAGCTTGGCATGTCTAAGGTAGAATAATGGAGCTATTGGTAGGTAGATAGCTTGGCATGAGTAAGGTAGAATAATGGAGCTACTGGTAGGTAGATAGCTTTGCATGTCTAAGGTAGAATAATGTAGCTACTGGTAGGTAGATAGCTTGGCATGTCTAAGGTAGAATAATGTAGCTACTGGTAGGTAGATAGCTTGGCATGTCTAAGGTAGAATAATGGAGCTAGTGGTAGGTAGATAGCTTGGCATTTCTAAGGTAGAATAATGGAGCTATTGGTAGGTAGATAGCTTGGCATTTCTAAGGTAGAATAATGGAGCTAGTGGTAGGTAGATAGTTTTGCATGTTTTAGGTAGAATAATGGAGCTAGTGGTAGGTAGATAGTTTGGCATTTCTAAGGTAGAATAATGGAGCTACTGGTAGGTAGATAGCTTGGCATTTCTAAGGTAGAATAATGGAGCTAGTGGTAGGTAGATAGTTTTGCATGTTTTAGGTAGAATAATGGAGCTAGTGGTAGGTAGATAGCTTGGCATTTCTGAGGTAGAATAATGGAGCTAGTGGTAGGTAGATAGTTTTGCATGTTTTAGGTAGAATAATGGAGCTACTGGTAGGTAGATAGCTTGGCATTTCTAAGGTAGAATAATGGAGCTACTGGTAGGTAGATAGCTTGGCATGTCTAAGGTAGAATAATGGAGCTAGTGGTAGGTAGATAGCTTGGCATTTCTAAGGTAGAATAATGGAGCTACTGGTAGGTAGATAGCTTGGCATTTCTAAGGTAGAATAATGGAGCTAGTGGTAGGTAGATAGTTTTGCATGTTTTAGGTAGAATAATGGAGCTAGTGGTAGGTAGATAGCTTGGCATTTCTGAGGTAGAATAATGGAGCTACTGGTAGGTAGATAGTTTTGCATGTTTTAGGGAGAATAATGGAGCTATCATGGGTTATAAATTGAATTGTTTTAATTTATCTAAAATATTGTTCAATTTTAATTTAAAAAAAGTGAAATGCTGTGTACGTTTTTACTGTTTTACGTTTACTATAAATTATTAAAATCCTGACATTAGTTTGATGTTGTACTTGATCTCATCTTTTCAAATTTCATCGAATTCTTTTCGATGCTCAAAAAATGTAAAGTTTCAAACATGTGAATAGGAAGATGCAATCTAAATATTGAAGAGAGAAATACAAGAATAAATTACAAACGGAAAATGAACTACCCTCTCTATTGATTGAATTCTCAAATTATTTTTTTCCATGCATATAGAATTGGTTCGAATAATTGATTACAGCATGCACGGTTGAAATCTCGTTAATTCTGCAGTGTAAATCGAATGGAGGATCCACGTCACTAATTGCTATATAAATTAAGGCTACAAAAGCTGTGGATAACTCCCTCTGCATTCAATCAATTCTAATTGGATATCCGGACAGTGGACGCCAGTTGTGGATTTGGAACAAGACGAAATCTGTTCTTTGAAAACCAGACAGTGTCGAAAACACATCTTCGAAGAATAACGATTTCTACCAAGATGAACTATTGAAATCACTACAAATCTTCCCTCTTGAATGTACAATAAATACCTTTCACCACTAAAATCAGGAGAAAGGCTATCCTTCAGTAACTCACAAGTCATGGACTCCGAATAAAAAAGAGAGTTGAAAGCCCGTAAAAATTGTTTGTGATTACAGAATTCAAAGGCGGGTAAGAAGTGGACTCAAAAATACTCTTTGAAGTCATCTTCTTGGAGGAGATTTGAAGTTGAGGGATGGGGAATGGGGAGAGGGGGTAGAGATGGTGTAGGACTTTAAGCTGTGAAATCATAGGATTATGTGGTGGCTATGTTATTCATGAATAGATTGTTATCGTTAAATTGATATATTTCTTGTGGCATAAGCATAAATTGCAAAAATAAATTGGAAGGCGTTGAAGACCCCTTAAAATAAATGTGAAGTATTTTGAACCTCTGTTATTGTAGAATTTCATAATTCCAGTCATTATTTTCGGGAATGTCTGACGAAAGACGATAGATTATACATGAGTTTTAAATGTATGATAAATTATGATTGTTTTTCTTCGAATAATTTTTTGTTGTATCATCTACCGGGTGGGCCAGAAGTCACTTTACCATTTTGAAATGTTATTACTCTCAAACTAAAAAAGATACAAATCTTTGGTAAACGGCAAATGAAAGAAGAATATTTAAAGTTTCAATATATGTGAAATAAAATCAATATATGACTTTCATATTTGAGCTATTTCTAATTTACTTTACTGTATGAAATCGTAAACCTCTAAAAATGGCTAAATTAAATATGGAAAAAAAGAGCCACACAATTGTTGACTATTATTTTCAACTAAAATGGATCAGTTGTTGGAGTTAGATGCTTTATGAATTTTTTAAACTAGAGTTAATCTAATACCTGCAGTCTTGCCCTGATAAAAAAAATCAGACGAACGGGAACATGTGCTGACAAAGATCAAATGGAAGACCTTAGTCATCTCGCACTGAAGGAGCTATTCAGCGTGTGAATCTTAGTGTTACAGAAGACTACTCAACATTAACAAAAAAGAGTATAGTACTCAATTGCGATTGTCTCGCACGTTACCTGGTTAAATGGATATAACTACTCCACCTCTTTTTCTTTTGGAATACTTAATTGATGAACTAAAACGGAATATTTCTAAGAAATGATCATCTTTTCGTCAGATATGCTGAGAAGAGTGATGTAAAACACACAGGGCAGCTAAGATTCATATGTGCTTTAATAATGATGGAAGACATTTGAAAGAAATTTTTCATTAAAAACTTTATATATCCTTCTTTCATTTGCAGTTTACTAATTTAGTTTGTGCGTAATTAAGTATAAAAATGGTGAAGTGACTTTTGGCGGTATTTATCATCTATTAAAATAACCGATTGGACAAGTGAGCAACCTACAAATAAATCAAACAATTCAATCAAAAAGAAGTTATGCAGGACAGCTTATATCCAAGCAAATCATGTAGTTAATCAAGATTAGGGTAAGTTCCTAATTATCGGTCAGTTCCACATTTTCGGACACGTAAGAAAAAACGATATAATAATAATTGGCATTTTTTCTTATATGAACGAAGATGTGGAACTGACCGATAATTCGTAACTTACCCTAACCGACGAGTTTCTATGAGTTTCTATATTTTATTTTTGACTTTTTATCAGATATTTTTTATCACACTTCCACGTGTCAAAAATATGTGTCCATATCTTAATAATATTTACTACTATTTCAATTATTTCTTACATTGAATTCAAACACGGTTTCCTTTTTAAAACAACAGCATTTCCTAACAATTTCACAACGGCAGTATTAACATTACTGGTAGAATATGTTCAGAGACGGTAGTATTTCATGTAAATTGCATCAGAATAATAGAATTATCCCAAAATGAAAGCCTAAAAGAATATAGTCTTTTTCTTATAATATTAAATTCAGATTACATGCATTCTCTCTTTTGAACATCTTGAATATTTATAAAATATTCAACAAGCATTTCCCTCCGAAACTGTACTGCCTTTCCTGACTTCTTTTAGTCATACAGGTTTACTGAACATTTTAGCATATTTATATCGTAACAGCGGGATAACTGCTCACTGTTTTCATTGTACCTTTTCCGGTTCTTTAAGGTATATAACAGTAGAATCCTCTATAGTGAATGGTATAGTCCTGAGTATGGAAGTAGCCTTCATAGTGAACAAATTTTCTTTAGTTTGTCATAAATGAACACTTGTTTCAAAAAAACGATTGGCATTTGATGGCAGACTAAAGGAAAAATTCACTACGAAGGCTACTTCCTTACTCAAGACACTAATTCACTATACAGGATTTCATTATAGAGGAGTTCTAGGTACTGTATTTTGACATGAAAATGTTCAACTTATTATTAAAACTTACAAAGAGATTAAATTTAATCCTTCTATATCAGTAAATTTGGATAATTTATTTGAAGTTAGGAACGTTGTTAATTTATAAATATATATAAAGTAAAATTTAAAATGAATTGAGTATTAATGAATTATTCAAATTACGATGAGTTTATAAAATATAAAAAAATATCCAAATCATTGACATTTTCTATGTCAGAGGGTAAAAAGTCGCCATAAGAATTACGCAGAACGGTAAATATAGAAGATAAATAAAAGAAGAATGTCTTTATGACCCGTTCTCGGGATAAACGAAATCAACTAATTTGATCAGCGAGCGAAAGTTATTCTTTTTCTTAGCACAAAGAGTTAGAAGAGTTGGATGAACCGTCAAACAATTTAAACTCTTGCTGAGGTATTCGAGTTCTTATGTCGAAAAGAAAAGAGATGTTCTATAGTGCTTACTCATATTGCTTACTCATATTGCTTACTCATATTGCTTACTCATATTGCTTACTCATATTGCTTACTCATATTGCTTACTCATACTGCTTACTCATATTGCTCACTCATATTGTTTACTCATATTGCTTACTCATATTGCTTACTCATATTGCTCACTCATATTGCTCACCAATATTGCTTACTAATATTGCTTACTCATATTGCTTACTCATATTGCTCACTCATATTGCTCACTCATATTGCTTACTCATATTGCTCACTCATATTGCTCACTCATGTTGCTTACTCATATTGCTTACTCATATTGCTTGCTCATATTGCTTACTCATATTGCTTACTCATATTGCTTACTCATATTGCTCACTCATATTGCTCACTCATAGTGCTTACTCATATTGCTTACTCATATTGCTTACTCATATTGCTTACTCATATTGCTTACTCATACTGCTTACTCATATTGCTTACCAATGGAAGCTTACGTACATTTGCCATTTACTGTTCAGTGATGCTATTGTAAATATGAAAGTGTTATTATATTTATTTGAAACAATTATACTCAGCACACGTAGCAGACTATTCCGGAGCAACATTGGCCAATATTGTAACTATCTTGGCAATATAACAACCATGTTGGGCTATTGCTTATACGGGTAAGAGATTTGATTGACTGTTTATTTGTCTGTCAAATTTTACTCTAAAGCTTGAAAAGAAGTAGAAAGTAGCTCAGTTATTTTGCCATTATTTTTAACGTGGTATCCGAAATTCAATGAATAATAATGAATTTAATGGAAAATCAATGGTTTGATTCATAACGTCCAATATTTTCAATTATTATCACAACATTTCATCAATATATTAGAGTTTAGTGAATAAAATTGACAAGAAGTTTACATAATTGTAAAATAAAGGAGGAGGCTAAGAAAAACAAAGTAAAATTTTTCATTATTTTCAAAATCTGACGTTTCGATTCAGACACGAATCATTTTCCAAGAAATCTTTAATGCTAGTTAAAAAGTAACATACATTTTTTTAGATATAAGTGTTTAGCTCTCACTCACCTGTATTCGTAGCTTGGAATCTTCATTCCTGGGAAGATGAACCCGCAAATTCCAAGAGAGGAATAGTGTCACACTGTATGACTGCTTTGGAATCACAAGATATGAATTCCCGTTCCTGATATCTCTTGGAATTATGTCAGTGGATTCCATGACACAATTGCACCAAATGTTCCAAATAATAAATTCCAAATGAAGCCACATTTCCTCTATGGAATATTATATACAGTAATTATTTATAAATTACATGCAATATAAATATAATGGAAATAAATAACAAACTGTAAAGTAAAGGTGAACTGTACAGCTGTCAGGTAAAGGTGAACTGTACACCTGTCAGGTAAAGGTGAACTGTACAGCTGTCAGGTAAAGGTGAACTGTACAGCTGTCAGGTAAAGGTGAACTGTACACCTGTCAGGTAAAGGTGAACTGTACACCTGTCAGGTAAAGGTGAACTGTACAGCTGTAAGGTAAAGGTGAACCACACCAACCCCCACCACACCAACCCCCACCACACCAACCCCCACCAATTTCCTCCTCTTTTCCCCATTTTTGTTTTTGGTTTAAAATAACTGGTTGTTCTTTAGAGTTTTTTCCATTGACTGAAATCACAGCAACAGAACTAGTACAATGTAACGTGACTTGCACTTTTCGGTGATGTGGCACTTTTCGGATAAAACACAACATTAAAATTCAAAAAAAACGTAATTCATTGATGCAGAAATGTCCATTCCATTCATTATTAATTAATATAGAAATGCAAAAAATATTTAGGTATATTAAAGAGAGAAATAAATTAATAAATCTATTGCAAATTTGATATTAATCATCAGAACACTTCGTACAAGAAATTATCTTAATATCAGTCAAGATATATTCAATAAATAACCAATAAATTCATGATTCTCTGACAGTGGGCACATAGAATTTAATAGGGGGTGTCTTCTCCTATGATCATGTTAGTCCCCACCATGATAACATACTACATCATACAAGTCCACCCACTCTTACCTGGCTCTGTTCAGAATAAGACAGGACGCATTCGTTCGAAAGAAAGGAAGATGAGTTTCAATTATGTAGATTCATGCAGATGGAATTATCCCTTCTCTATTGCTAACAAAGTTACAAATGTCAGTTGTACACCATTGGATTAGCGAGGCGATTTGGAGAGATCTGTCGCTAATCTGGTGGATTACTTACCACACTCTTTGACGTGGTATATATCATAGGAAAGTTACTGAGAGGAAGTCTTAAAGTAGTGTCAAAGAGAAGTACCTATATTCATCACAGTTTACTAATTTATAAAAAAAAATACTAACTGTAATGCATGTGAATATTTTTAAATTAGTCTGGGTACACGTCGTCAAATTTTTAAAATAATAGAATCTGATAGTACATCATCACTCATCACAGTGACTCTTTTCTCTGATAGTACATCATCACAGTGACTCTTTTCTCTGATAGTACATCATCACAGTGACTCTTTTATCTGATAGTACATCATCACAGTGACTCTTTTCTCTGATAGTACATCATCACAGTGACTCTTTTCTCTGATAGTACATCATCACAGTGACTCTTTTCTCTGATAGTACATCATCACAGTGACTCTTTTCTCTGATAGTACATCATCACAGTGACTCTTTTCTCTGACAGTACATCATCACAGTGACTCTTTTCTCTGATAGTACATCATCACACTAACTCTTTTCTCTAATAGTACATCATCACAGTGACTCTTTTCTCTGATAGTACATCATCACACTAACTCTTTTCTCTAATAGTACATCATCACATTGACTCTTTTCTCTGATAGTACATCATCACACTAACTCCTTTCTCTAATAGTACATCATCACAGTGACTCTTTTCTCTGACAGTACATTATCACAGTGACTCTTTTCTCTGATAGTACATCCTCACAGTGACTTTTTTCTCTGATAGTACATCATCACAGTGACTCTTTTCTCTGATAGTACATCATCACAGTGACTCTTTTCTCTGATAGTACATCATCACAGTGACTCTTTTCTCTGATAGTACATCATCACAGTGACTCTTTTCTCTGATAGTACATCATCACAGTGACTCTTTTCTCTGATAGTACATCATCACACTAACTCTTTTCTCTGATAGTACATCATCACAGTGACTATTTTCTCTAATAGTACATCATCACAGTGACTCTTTTCTCTGATAGTACATCATCACAGTGACTCTTTTCTCTGACAGTAAATCATCACAGTGACTCTTTTCTCTGATAGTACATCATCACAGTGACTCTTTTCTCTGATAGTACATCATCACAGTAACTCTTTTCTCTAATAGTACATCATCACAGTGACTCTTTTCTCTGATAGTACATCATCACACTAAATCTTTTCTCTGATAGTACATCATCACAGTGACTCTTTTCTCTGATAGTACATCATCACACTAAATCTTTTCTCTGATAGTACATCATCACAGTGACTATTTTCTCTGCTAGTACATCATCACAGTGACTCTTTTCTCTAATAGTACATCATCACACTAACTCTTTTCTCTAATAGTACATCATCACAGTGACTATTTTCTCTGCTAGTACATCATCACAGTGACTCTTTTCTCTGATAGTACATCATCACAGTGACTCTTTTCTCTGATAGTACATCATCACAGTGACTCTTTTCTCTGATAGTACATCATCACAGTGACTATTTTCTCTGATAGTACATCATCACAGTGACTCTTTTCTCTGATAGTACATCATCACAGTGACTCTTTTCTCTGATAGTACATCATCACAGTGACTCTTTTCTCTGATAGTACATCATCACAGTGACTCTTTTCTCTGATAGTACATCATCACAGTGACTCTTTTCTCTGATAGTACATCATCACAGTGACTCTTTTCTCTGACAGTACATCATCACAGTGACTCTTTTCTCTGATGGTACATCATCACAGTGACTCTTTTCTCTGATAGTACATCATCACAGTGACTCTTTTCTCTGATAGTACATCATCACAGTGACTCTTTTCTCTGATAGTACATCATCACAGTGACTCTTTCTCTGATAGTACATCATCACAGTGACTCTTTTCTCTGATATATCGATTTCTTGTGGTAGATCATAATATGCAATGAACAATACGAAGAAAAGTTTTGAATATGTATTAACTTTTTCCTTCAAACAATTATAACAATTAATAATATTAAAACTCACAACAACAAGAGTGCAAAAATCATGCAAATATTAACTTAAAACACTTTTCTCTCGAAGTAATTATTCATCATGTTCAGAACGATACAGTCTATTAGCTACAATAATTTCATATTTATTGCACCATTTTTCGACCGGTCTGATATTCGTATTAAATAAGCTCAAGTTTGTCAATTCCCAGTGGTGGGCCTTACTCACCTTATTCCATATTCTGCAGCCTGGCAACATCAGTAAAACACTCCTCCAGCATTTTGCCTCAAGGGTTATATAATTAAGTCAGTGTCCCACAAGGATTATGAATTTGTTCCTAACAGAGTTAGTGCGTATGTGGGTGAAATATTTGCGTCCCTTTTCGGCTGTCCTTTTCGTCAATGAAATAGTTTTGAAAAGATGGATTTTGTCAGTGAATTAGTGTTTAAGTTTTTTATTGGCCGACTTTCACAAATCAGTTCACGTTTTCAATTATTTCTTTTTTATGTCTTTTGCAATAATCGAGGGCATTATTTTTCTTAAGAAACTAAAACAGGTTAACTCATATAGAAAACTAAACGGTTTAATCATATATTTCATTATTTTTTAATCATTCACATGGTTTGGACATAGAATAACTGTTGGCTTTCCCTCTTAACATTCTTCGTCCCAGCAAAAAATTTTGCAATTAGAAAACCACTTTGCAAATAACATTCAAATTTCTTGAATTGATTCAGAGACTCCTTGCTCGAATTTTATGGGAGGATTAAATGCAAAGAAAGTGAAAGAGTTCAAAGATATGCTAGCGACTCACCGCTATTTGAGTGTAGACTCAGAGAAGCTTTCTGATGTCTGTTTTGAAGGGAAAGATAAGAAATTGATTTGACTGCCGGGAGAAGAGTGGGAAAGAATAGAAGCAAAACAGTCATTACATCTTTGATCCGTTATTTAGGAGAAAGCTTTAATGAGATTTTGAGGAATTTCTTTTTCTGATGCTAAAACTGAAAGTTTTTTTGGTAAAAATGAAAGTTTTTTGCTAAAACTGAAAGTTTTTTTGCTAAAAATGAAAGTTTTTATGCTAAAACTGAAAGTTTTTATGCTAAAACTGAAAGTTTTTTTGCTAAAGATGAAAGTTTTTTTGCTAAAACTGAAAGTTTTTTTGCTAAAAATGAAAGTTTTTATGCTAAAACTTAAAGTTTTTATGCTAAAAATGAAAGTTTTTATGCTAAAAATGAAAGTTTTTATGCTAAAAATGAAAGTTTTTATGCTAAAAATGGAAGTTATCATTTTAAAATTGACAATTCCTTTGCTGAAAATGAACAATTTCTATGCTAAAAAAAAGTTTCTAAATAAAAATAATATTGAAAGAATTCTGAACAAAGTTTCTAAAAGAAATTTTATTTAAAAAGTTGTATAAATAGATTTTCTTTCTGATAATAGTTTCCATACCATGTAGTCATGATTATTCGTGCTTCAAAATAGCAAAATAACGAAACGGAAAGATTTTTTCATGAGAACGCCTATATACATACAGGTAAAGCTCTTACAGCGGACGATCTTTGAACGGGCACTCCCTAAAAGGACAAAAATGGTCCGCTCTAGCGGACTGCAGCTCGCTACAACGAACTCTTTAAATTATATGGTTTGACAAATATTTTATACGTCTACTAAGTATCTATTACAATTTACAATGAACACTTAATGTATTGTTTTTAAAATTTACAGTACAGGGTGGCGCAAAAAAAGCACACCCATTTTCAAATTAGTTTATTTTACAAACTATTGAAGTTAGAAATTTTCTAAAAACATAGTTTTATTTATATAGTTTTTATTTTGAATCTTACATGAAAATTTGTTAAAGTTACGACTAAAATTAAACATCCTGTAGCGAGTTGAATAAAGGTAAATAAAAAGGGCTTGCGCGAGGACGAAAAACACAAAAAGACTTCAGAATAGGTATAATTTATTTTCATATGGTAATAGAAGAAATTAAAAGATGCTGTTTTTCATTCAATTAATGTTTTGTTTATCGACTCTTCCATTCATGGAAATACATCTTCATCACCAATCACGATGTCTTGAAAGATTTAGACGGTGCGGTAAATCAGTTCTAAGAGTTCGAGCCTTACATGCATCTTAAAAGGATAATATTCTAAATCGTGTTTAACAATTCGGTGAAATGTGTCTTTAGTGTCAAATTCATTCCTTCTGATTGATATTTTTGGGTTCTCAATAAATTGTTCATGAATAAGATTAATGTTTCCATGTGTTCGTTCTGTTCTCCGACAACCAAAACGCTTTTTGTTCAATATAAAGTGGTTTCTTCAGTTTTAAGCTTATTAATATAAGTCAATATGGTTTTATAGTTGGTGGTAATCTTTCCTGAAAAGTATGTTCAAAATGAGGTTGAACATGTTTAAAGCTTTCAATGTTAAAATAACTTGTCACAACAATAACTCTGTACTTAGGAAAGCTGCATTTTGAGGGTTTCGAACAGGAGATTCAAATTAACGGCAAACTGATTTTATTTAAGATATCAATTTAATATCAAACATCAATTTTCATATGATATTTAAGATTTTAATTGTTACAGAAATTATATAAATTAATGTTTTTACATCCATATGAAATGAATGTACCTATTGTGATTTTTTGTATATTTCGTCCCCGCGCAAGCCCTTTTTATTTACCTTTTTTCAATTCCTTGCTGGATGTTTAATTTTCGTCTAAACTTAAACAGATTTTAATCAGATTTCAAATAATAATTATTCGGATTCCGAACCAAAGATGATGATATAGACTCTTTTGACTATACGGTGGGAATCGATTGATATTGAATTTATTTACGTATATGAGAATCAATAAACCTAATACAAATTGACCAGGTAACATTTAACCGGTAATGAATTTATATGCATTGCAAATCAATTTACTGATGACCATAACAGATATCACCAAAATATTCTAATATTCTGGCAAATCTTCAGTATTCCAATTTTCTCACCAGATGTCTATCCTCCTCTTCAAGCATATTCCACCACCAGATGTCTCTCCTCTTCAAGAATATTCCACCACCAGATGTCTCTCCTCTTCAAGCATATTCCACCACCAGATGTCTCTCCTCTTCAAGCATATTCCACCACCAGATGTCTCTCCTCCTCAAGCATATTCCACCACCAGATATCTCTCCTCTTCAGGCATATTCCACCACCAGATGTCTCTCCCCTTCAAGCATATTCCACCACCAGATGTCTCTCCTCTTCAAGAATATTCCACCACCAGATGTTTCTCCTCTTCAAGCATATTCCACCACCAGATGTCTCTCCTCCTCTTCAAGCATATTCCACCACCAGATGTCTCTCCTCTTCAGGTATATTTCACCACCAGATGTTTCTCCTCTTCAAGCATATTCCACCACCAGATGTCTCTCCTCTTCAGGTATATTTCACCACCAGATGTCTCTACTCATCAAGCATATTCCACCACCAGATGTCTCTCCTCTTCAAGCATATTCCACCACCAGATGTCTCTCCTCTTCAGGCATATTTCACCACCGGATGTCTCTACTCTTCAAGCATATTCCACCACCAGATGTCTCTCCTCTTCAAGCATATTCCACCACCAGATGTCTCTCCTCTTCAGGCATAATCCACCACCAGATGTCTCTCCTCCTCTTCAAGCATATTCCACCACCAGATGTCTCTCCTCCTCTTCAGGCATATTCCACCACCAGATGTCTCTCCTCCTCTTCAAGCATATTCCACCACCAGATGTCTCTCCTCTTCAAGCATATTCCACCCCCAAATGTCTCTCCTCTTCAAGACTCTCCCCACATTCCGAATCCTCAAAGCAGTCACTCATCTCGTCTCAGAGGGAACACTTAAATCAACATCAAATGCCAATTCGATGGAAATGAGGCCTCACTTTTATTCTTTTAAGTTCAATTTTAATGGCTTCAGGAATCAGAGAACAAAGCGGATCTTTTACAATTCCAGATAATACACGAGTGGGAAGCTTTGTTATGTGACGATGAACCGAGATATTGTGCACTGTTTTTAAATTTGCAATAACCTATTGCCAACGATAATTTTTTAGAAAAATTTATTAAATTAAGTTTTTCAAAAAATGTAACCTGCACCTAAATTTTTTAATTTAGCAAATGTTAAGAAATCGAAATGGAGCAAAAGATGATAGTATAAATGTTCGAAAAGAAAGACAATGTCAATCTGTGTGTAAGTAATGCATTCAGGGGAAACTAATTCAATATTCTACCTAACTCTCTCCCCCGTAAATAATTTAACGGTTCGTGTCGTTGCTGCAGAGTGCTAATTTAACACCATCTTTATTCATTGATTTCACGCTTGTGAATTACGCTAATTTGGATCTTTTTTTACTTCAATATAAAAAGAGAAATTAAAAGGCATCCATATTTTTCTGGTAATTAAATGTGTTAGGGACTTAATTGTAATATAAAGCTTGGTAATCACTGTACCTTAATATTAACATTATTTATTTATAATTTATTGAATGTTTTTATTCATTATCTGAGTTTCAATACAGAAATAAAAGATATGATTCGGATTATGGATTATTATTCAGTTTAATAAGTCTCAATATATCATATAGTTTTGCAGTATAATTAACAAAACCCCGTTTATTTTGAATATTTGAATTACTAACATCAATGTTTACAAATATTCCATTAACTTTACGAATATTTTGTTATACATAACTAACTAAATTTGAGGTGATGAGACTCTCCAACTTGTAAATAACAGATGACTTTTCCAATAAGCTCCTAGGGGTGAATATCTTTTCTTGGCCATTGCTAATATCTCCCTAATGCCGCAGGTATCAGTCATCTTTTCTTGTCGATAATCTCCCTGTCATATTCTATTCAAATGAAATCCATAAATCAAACCGTGGCAGCGAGGTGCTCGCCAAGAAGAGGTGGAGTGTTTAAATGTTCAACCGACTTTACTATATTTGCGTCATTTTCTATCGGTAATTTTTACGATATTTGCGTCAATTTCTATCGGTAATCTTTACGATATTTGCGTCAATTTCTATTGGTTATCTTTACGATATTTCTATCGGTTATCTTTACGATATTTCTATCGGTAATCTTTACGATATTTCTATCGGTAATCTTTACGATATTCCTATCGGTAATCTTTACGATATTTCTATCGGTAATCTTTACGATATTTGCGTCAATTTCTATCGGTAATCTTTACGATATTTCTATCGGTAATCTTTACGATATTTCTATCGGTAATCTTTAAAATCCTTCAGCTAATGAATTAATATAAATATTCCGGGAATGAATTGAAACGGATGTTCAATTTTAGAAAATTTCACAAGACAATATTCATTAAATATATTTATTTGCAAAGTATCTATTGAAAGTAAATCATATGATCAGTCTTAACAGTAACTTTGCATATTTCTAAATAATATAAAACCTGCAGTCATGATATTAACTAAGCTTAATATCAGAAATCAAATCCCAAAGCATCATATATAATACGGTATATATAATATTATTGTTCATAATCTCTTATCAAGTTATTCAGCTAACCATAATATATTGCAAATAAATGTGCTACAACCTCTCTTCCGTCACTCAGAATAATTATAATAATATAGAAATTCTGCGTTAAATAATCTGTGTCGTATTTTGCAATACTTTCTATATTCAACTATTTCTTTATATACAATTAACATAATAAAATGTAAAAAGAAATTCTTATATACGAAACAATTAGATTAAGTCATAAAAATCTGAAAACCTGACGTCAATAATGGCTGTAATGCCTAAATAAATACAAGATAAGCAAATATAAGCATAAGAAGATGTATATAGTTTCTCAAAAAGAGATCTAAAGAGAAAGATAGAAAGAGGAAAAGGAAGAGTTCCTTACTTCGGCAGAACAGGGATGTTACTTATCGAAAATCGATGGGGCACCACTCCACAAAAACTTTCGGAGAAGATTTATAGGAGATTCTGCCCACTTCCGTCAGAAAGTATTTTTTCGACACTTCAGGACAGTGATATTCAATTCATGTAATTTAGGAGAATTCCGCTAAATTCGATGCTTTAGATGAATGATAAATAAAATCTATAAGTCTCGTTTAAATGGAAATATTTAAACCAAAGACCTAAACGGTATTGTAGTTCTATTATTTACAGCTTTTTAAATGAATTCAATGACTCCTGCCCGAAATATTCATGATAAAATATTTTACAATAATCTTACAAATTTAATGTGTCACTACACATCCCTGAAGAATTACGAAATATATCATATTGAAAAGGATAAAATCTTTTTTCCTGATCGTCTGATTCAATTACAGGTAGAATCCTTTCAGAAAATTCGAGCGAGTCAGTGAATTTCTGGCTGTCATTCTCGTTCAAAAATCATTGCCTCCTTTGCTGAAGACAGCAAGACGCTTCGTCATAAACAGCCTTTCTGCCGACAGCAATTTCCATAAATTGTCTGTATCATTGGAGACCAGACTTCACCATTTCATGGAAAAGACAAAAGGGAACACCTTGAAATGTTCATGTTAATTTACTTCATCAAGAACTTGACGAACAGTAAGGTTTAGAATGGGTAGTGGAACGTATTCAGAAAGTGGGTATTAGTATATGTCGTGATAGGTCATTGTGAAATTTATGAATGTCAGACTGGTTCGAGACCTAGTTCGCTATTGAGCTATCTGAATATTTGAGTATTGCAACGCTCATAAAAATATAATATGTATGCTTTCATGCTCAGAATTCAAAAGATCAATAAATTAATAATTATCAAATTTATGGCACACTTCATTATCAACGTCTTAGTTATAACAAGGATAAACTATGTTAAACTAATGTTTATCGTGTGGTTAGTTAGGTAACTCTTTAGCAGCTCTTTAGTTAGGTAACTCTTTAGCAGCTCTTTAGTTAGGTAACTCTTTAGCAGCTCTTTAGTTAGGTAACTCTTTAGCAGCTCTTTAGTTAGGTAACTCTTTAGCAGCTCTTTAGTTAGGTAACTCTTTAGCAGCTCTTTAGCTAGGTAACTCTTTAGCAGCTCTTTAGTTAGGTAACTCTTTAGCTGCTCTTTAGTTAGGTAACTCTTTAGCAGCTCTTTAGTTAGGTAACTCTTTAGCAGCTCTTTAGTTAGGTAACTCTTTAGCAGCTCTTTAGTTAGGTAACTCTTTAGCAGCTCTTTAGCTAGGTAACTCTTTAGCAGCTCTTTAGTTAGGTAACTCTTTAGCAGCTCTTTAGCTAGGTAACTCTTTAGCAGCTCTTTAGCTAGGTAACTCTTTAGCAGCTCTTTAGTTAGGTAACTCTTTAGCAGCTCTTTAGCTAGGTAACTCTTTAGCAGCTCTTTAGTTAGGTAACTCTTTAGCAGCTCTTTAGTTAGGTAACTCTTTAGCAGCTCTTTAGCTAGGTAACTCTTTAGCAGCTCTTTAGTTAGGTAACTCTTTAGCAGCTCTTTAGTTAGGTAACTCTTTAGCAGCTCTTTAGTTAGGTAACTCTTTAGCAGCTCTTTAGTTAGGTAACTCTTTAGCAGCTCTTTAGTTAGGTAACTCTTTAGCAGCTCTTTAGCTAGGTAACTCTTTATCAGTTCTTTAGTTAGGTAACTCTTTAGCAGTTCTTTAGTTAGGTAACTCTTTAGCAGCTCTTTGTGAGCTATAAAGACATTCCTTATCGAGAAGATGCCTCATGGAAATTGGTGGGAGACTTTCAATATTCATAAAATAGATTGCATTGTGATGAGGCACTTCTTATTACCTTACTTAAGTGATAATAAGTGTCTCCAGTGTTTGCGAGGTGGTTTCAGTGGTGGTACTATCAGAACAGGAAATATTTGCGATTTGCTCGATTATTTATGTTATTTCCGCCTTGAATTTTCAAAATATAGTAATCAGCGCATAAGGTTTTTGACATACTGCTTCTACTACATAAGTTTCTTTCGATACATTGCTGCAAGACTATTTTTTTTACTGATAATGTTTTTAAGGTTAATTCTTCTCTGATTGGCTGGTAAGGAGGAGGACCCTGCAGGAAGCTGGGCATTACGACGTTAGTAATCTGTCCCCTGTGGCCCCTCCCCCATGCATATTGTCCTGAGTTGAAATAAATCACTTTTCAAATAATAAGATCTTTGACACTCTCAACATAGACGTCTGTAATGTATTTTTTTGTATTCGCTAGTTTGTTTTGTTGAACAGTTCATGCTTTTTCATTGTTTAATGACCGGGCAAGGGGGTTCAGAGTCGACACGCCCATAGCCAACCAATATCTATAACCAACCAATGAGTTAGTAAACCTTAATAAATATATCTATAAAAGTTATCCGCAGGGAGCTATATTTTAAAACTTTATTCTTAGTTGTAGTAACCCTATATATCTTCTAATCTAAAAGGTGTCACCAACAATTCAGTGGTGGTGCTATCAAAACAGCAATTAATTAGTAGAATTTCAGTTATGGACTGACAGTTGGGCCCAAAACAATTGGCATTGACAAATGAGCCTCAACAGTTGGGCCCAGAAAAATTGGGCCCCAAGACAATTGGGCCCAGTATAATTGGGTCTGAGTAAAATTAGGCCCAGGACAACTGAACCTCAAGACAATTGAGCCTAGGATAATTGAGCCTATAAAAAAATTGATAGCATCAATAATTTCACCGCTGAAGATAATTAGGAAATCTGCTATTTCGAAATCAGAATATTCGTTTACGATGTGTATATTTTAAAATTTGTGGCGGCAGAATGGTCCCTGAAAATTCTGAAAAAATAAAATAAAACTATCTGGAAAGATATAAATTTTAGTCAAGGGCAATCTAGTTATCTTTGAGTTCATTACTTTATGAAGAAGATTGGCATCATCCGAACCGTTTTCCATGATTAGTTTTATAGGCTGGATGACCCTCTTAGAGCTCTTTCTCCACAGAGCATTTCTTGATCAGATCTCTGGCTAATGGAATACCATCTTGAAGCTAAGTGCTATCTTCAGGATCTTATGATTGGGAGCTATGGCTACAGTCATGGGAATATATAATATAATTTGATAGGAAAGGTTCTTGATATACGGGATTAAATGATTTAACATAAGCAGAAATAATGTTATGATGAAATTATGTTGGGTACCCTCTAAGTTTTCAGTGATCTCACCATAATAATTATTCTCTGCTTTGATAATCACTGAAATATTAATTCATAGATAAGTATTGAATGATTGCTGCTGAAATTAGTTGGTGAAATGGAATCATTTTGCGACAAATTTTCAAATTGGTTAAATCCTTACAAAACTTCATACTCTCATCATCTGAAATTGCTAATTCTCGTTAGTCGATTTTCATTCCATTTACATATTTTATTGTTTATCAATCTTAAACAAAGACTTTAACCTTTCTCCTGTCCAATCTCCACCTCCCTCTCCATTTCAACATAAACACAGCCCTATCTTTCCACTCTCTCCCAAACGCTTCAATCCGAAGTAGTTCAGATATCAGAATTGTGTCGCTATCTTCTCACCTGAAACACAAACTCCTTCAGTGCCAGTCATTAGTTTGGGATAAATAGGAGCAGAGAAACTCTTAGGCGGAGTGTTTCGAAATGTGATTGGCCCGCCATCGCCAATAGTACTTCATAATCTAGGATAACGCGAATAGTACTTCATAATCGGGCACAACGCCAACAGTACTTCATAATCGGGGATAACACTAATAGTACTTCATAAATGGATATAACTAAATAGTACTTCATAAGATGGGATAACGCCAATAGTACTTCATAAGATGGGATAACGCCAATAGTACTTCATAATCGGGGATAACTCCAGCACAATGTTCGATTCTATCGTTCGCTGAGAGGATAATCAACACGATGATATTGGCTAGGAAGCTGAATAGAGATTCAGAATTTAGAGGCTCTTAATTGACCGTTAGATTCAAAGTTATGGCATTCGATTGAGTATAATTAGTAGTGGAGATACAAGTTGTACACTTTAATGGCCACAATAAACTCTTTCACTAGATTGAGATTTTCTATTTATTGAGTGTTACTTATTATCAACTTTATGTTACTTCAAAATATAACCAATTATATGAAGTTGATTGGTTTTTGATAATAAATTGAGCTTTCCAATATATATTAAGAGAGAAGTTAGAGGAAATTATTTCATTTTATTCATGGAACGGACATATATTAGGCAATTTTATTTTTAAATTTATGTAATGATGCTACAAATGCTGTACAACTAAATAGCACCTATCTTGAGCATCCAGACATCTCTTTGAGCAAAACACTAAATCGTGTTTTCTTTTTGCTGTCCTCCTATGTTGCATACTTTAATTTACTCTGAGAATTAAAAATGTCATCATAAACTAGACTCAGAGTTGAATTTGGTTAGGAGTGGAAAAGCGCAGGCAGATTTTCAAGGTGGAGGCAGATGGATGGGGAAAACAACCGTAGACTTATGCATTATTGCATAAAGCTTATTTTAAACAATATAAACCGATTATGGGGAAGAGATTTATTCGTATATTTTATACTAGTAATAAAGTTTTGTTTATTTTACTAATATTGCAAAACATTTAAAAAAATTCCTTAACAAAAAAGGAAAAACAGTTCAATATAGATATTTATCATGATATCTGCTATAGACTACTTAATACCAAGTCTTCATCAAACTCTCTATCTATGTCAAATCATATATATAGGCATAAGCTAAAAAAATACCCATGGAAATGTATACAATTTCAGATGAAAGGATGTAAAAATTTCTCCAAAACATCCAGAGAAGATCGTCTCTCCTATCCTAGGAAACGCGCCATCTTTTTCACCACATTTGTACTTGCTGCTGTAAATTTATCGTCAGAAACTCTATGAGGCGTATACATTAGGCAAATGAGGAGAACATCAAAGAGATGTCTCACTCAACAGGTGTTAGTGACCACTCAAATGTGTTAGTGACCACTCAAAGGTTTTAGTGACCACTCAGTGGAATAACGAGTGGCATGTCTCAAAGGTAATGTAGTTAGTTTTCATTCGCTTTTCAGCATTCCAAGCATTAGTTAGCATTAGTTCTAACTACCATGTAATGTGATGATTACTTCTTATGTATAGCTTAATATATGTAACAGTTGTGAGAAATTGTCTTCTGAATTTAACCTCAAGAAAGTCCTTTTTTTTAACATCTATATATTAAAACGATAGCGTTTGTGCTTGTGTATGTCATTTACTATTTAGCCATGAGTGGCTTGTATGTAAGTGAAGGAGGGGGATGTAAATAAGGGAAGTGTAGGCGGGGGAAGTTAAGGTGGGGGTAGTGAAGGTGGGGGAAGTGAAGGTGGGGGAAGTTAAGGTGGGGGTAGTGAAGGTGGGGGAAGTGAAGGTGGGGGAAGTTAAGGTGGGGGTAGTGAAGTGGGGGAAGTGAAGGTGGGGGTAGTGAAGGCGGGAGAAGTGAAGATGAACAAACTGTAGAGCTGAAATCTAACTTAGTTTAGAAATATGTGTGTCACAAAACACGTTTAACAGACACTCTATCAATAGCACCTCATAATGTTGGTGTAAATCAATCTAAGGCACTAAGAGGATATTAATTTTATGAATGGTGAGCTATATACAGAATAATACCATTATAAAAGATGCCGGTGTCAGTCGTCGGTATGGTATATCCGTCCAAAAAATGGGTTAGATAGACACTATATCAATAGTAACTCATAAAGTTGGTGTAAATCAAAGTAATGTCGCCAAGAGAATATTAATGAGTAATATAGTCAACATGTAAGTGACATATGAGTTATGATCTATAAAAGACTGTTATTAAATGTGTTAAATACCCTAGACATATTTGTGATTAGACCAAAACCTACCTGTTGATTTCCCAATTCTGTGCAATTTCTACTGGTCCAGCTATTACCTATTAATTTAATCAGTAGAATAATCATAAAATATTATTAATTTATCTTGAAAATTATTATAGACATATATTATTCATTAAAAAGTTGGTCCAACATCTAATGCTTAGATAAAATGCTATTATAATTAGATACTTAGGTAACCATTTTTCTTGGGACAAAAATTTCAACATTGCCAATATTTATACAATATTTTGGCATAAAATCTCCACGTGCAAAACCAAGTTATATTGTATAATCGAATTAATGCTCCTAGTCAGCCATTACCAGGTTCACTTTTTTATGAATTGCTATTTAAGACGCCATCAAAGTTCCAATAACTTTGGCTAATGAAATGAAAGTGAGTGAAGTTAGCAACTTATATTCAAACTATTAATGATGTTGATTTTCGGAACTTATATGTTCATTGAGTACTTTTAAATGGCAGGAGATATCGAGTTATGACTAGTCAGCATACAACTTCATCAGCTTTTTTTTTTAATTTAAAAAGACGATATTTTTCTATTAAGCACAATAAAAAATAAAGTCTTCACATAAGGGAAATTCCTTTTAATTTGTGTTTCTTTCATTTTACACCAACTTTATGAGGCGCTGTTGATAGAATGACTGTTTAAACCCATTTTGTGACGGACAGACAGACACGGTTCAGTATAAAAAAACTGATAACTAAACATGCTAATAATTTTCTTTTTCATTTTATTTCCCAATAAAAAGGTGACACACGGACAGACAGACGAACGCGACTATTTATTATAGTATAGATTAGCTGCATTGTATAATGTTAAATTGTATAATGTATTGTATAATGTATTGATAATGTTAAATTGTATAATGTATTGTATAATGTATTGTATAATGTTAAATTGTATAATGTATTGTATAATGTATTGTATAATGTTAAATTGTATAATGTATTGTATAATGTATTGTATAATGTTAATATTGTATAATGTATTGTATAATGTAATGTTAAGTAATGTTAATTGTATAATGTATTGTATAATG
>CANNZV010002775.1:0-50168 GCA_947561585.1 Caprella mutica | reverse complement strand
GTATATCATAATAAAGAAGGTATATCATAATAAAGAAGGTATATCATAATAAAGAAGGTATATCATAATAAAGAGGGTATATCATAATAAAGAAGGTATATCATAATAAAGAGGGTATATCATAATAAAGAGGGTATATCATAATAAAGAAGGTATATCATAATATAGAAGGTATATCATAATAAAGAAGGTATATCTTAATAAAGAGGGTATATCATAATAAAGAGGGTATATCATAATAAAGAAGGTATATCATAATATAGAAGGTATATCATAATAAAGAAGGTATATCATAATAAAGAGGGTATATCATAATAAAGAAGGTATATCATAATATAGAAGGTATATCATAATAAAGAAGGTATATCATAATAAAGAAGGTATATCATAATATAGAAGGTATATCATAATAAAGAGGGTATATCATAATAAAGAAGGTATATCATAATAAAGAGGGTATATCATAATAAAGAAGTGTAATGAGTGTGTGTAGTTGTTATGAGTGTGTGGTTGTTATGAGTGTGTGTAGTTGTTATGAGTGTGTGTAGTTGTTATGAGTGTGTGGTTGTTATGAGTGTGTAGTTGTTATGAGTGTGTGTGGTTGTTATGAGTGTGTGTGGTTGTTATGAGTGTGTGTAGTTGTTATGAGTGTGTGTAGTTGTTATGAGTGTGTGTAGTTGTTATGAGTGTGTAATTAATAATTAATAAGAATGGGCGTGAAAATATTTTTCACTAATGTCAGTTAATACAATGAACATGACGTCAGAGTTTTTAATTACCAGTTCCCATTTCAATAGATATTTGGCTGAGAAATTAATTAACTTGTAAAATGTAAGTCAATAGGTTGGAGACAAAAAGGATTTGTGTTTTGCACTTTAAAATTTTTATTATAATTCATTTGAGTTTCATGTCATCAAGTTTTTAAAATTTAAATTGAATGGCTTACCTGATAAGTGTGTAGTATACAGGGTGTCCAGAAAAAAGTGTACCCAATTTTAAATTAGTATATTTCAACAACTACTCAAGGTACAGAATTCTTTCAAGTATCATTTTGTTTGTTGAATTTTTTTACATCAACATTTCAATTTTCATAAAGATTTTTCGATTATTGTGAATATTATAACGATTTTATTGATTGGTTGAGAAAATGGCTTTGCGTGTATGGTCAGAAAACGGACAATGAAGTAAGTTCAAACATTAGAAATATATTTATTAGACAACATCCGCTGAAATTAAATAGATTTATTTCCCGGTTTTAAAGCATATAAATTTTTGTTTCTTTTATAAAATATTCACCATATGGAGAAATGTGTTTAAGTAGAAAATTTTAACAGGGGTCGTTCAGGCCACCCCAACAAAATGAAAGTTAGAGTGATGGTTTTAATTTCCACAGTGATAAAGTCGGTCAAAATAAAAATCAGGATGGATATTCTGAGAAGCATATTGCGAATGGTATGATTAATTACTTCTCCAGTCATATAAAATACAGGTTCTTCTCTTATGACATGATCTTCCCCAATACGAACATGTCTTTGCAAGAAGAGTTGACAAAATCTCTACGGCATGAAAAATCTGTTTCAAGAAGTTGATGTCCGACTTTCATTTTTTGGGGTTGAAATAAAAGGCCATGTTTGGTAATTCGATTGATTGAACATTTTGAGATATTTGATTTATTTCTCCTAACAAAACTATTTATGTCTTCCAAAAAGGAGATGCTGAATAACAGTGGTTTTATTTTCATATCGTCCTGTCTCTCGTGACCTAATAGACCCCTGTTAAAAATTTTACTTGTGCCTTCTTTTTGTACTTCATCTCATTTCTCTGGATCAGATATATTTTATAAAAGGAAAAGTTATTCGAATGCTCATAAAACTTGGAAATAAATCTGTCTTATTTGGAGATGGTTGTATAAATAATTTAGACAATCTAAATATACTGCACTGTCCGTATTCTGACCATTCACGCAGAGTCATTTTCACCACCCATCAATAAAATCGTTATAATATTCACAATAATTAATAAATCCTTATAAAAATTGAACTGCTGGTAAAAAAAAATTCAACAAACAAAATGATATTTGAAAGAAAACTTTACCCTTATTAGTTATTGAAATATCCTAATTTAAAGTTGGCTATACTTTTTTCTGTGACACCTTGTATATAGATTTCAATCTTATCACTATTCCTATGTTTTGTACCAAATAGTTGTAATAAAGTTTTCTGTGGTATATTTGATAAACTAATTACGTAATAAATATTGAAACGATTCCATTCAAGAATGGTTACAAGTAATTTAGTGCATAAAACAGTAGTAACAAACAATAATCAAGGGGCCTATTAATCACAGTTTGCTTTTATATGCAATCTACATTAGAGGTTCTAGGTGAACTAGTAAAACAGCGATTAAATATCATATTATAGTCCAATATCTAGTTAAAAAATAGTAGAGGTCAAAAGTTAAAAAGCCAGTAAAAAAATACAAAAAAGAACAGTTTATAAGTTTCAAATCTGGCACTGTATTTCTTTATATTTATAATATATAGTTTTTTATTAATAAAAAATTAATGAAAATTAATATAAATGAATTAGGTTTTTTATATCGACCGGGGGTTCTTAGTACCGGGATTTTTTTTTTTGCTTGAGGGTTTTTTTGTCCGGGGGGTTGTGATTGAGGGGTTTATGGCACGGTTTTTTTTTGTCTGGGGGGTATTTAGCTCGGGGGGTTTTGACTACGGTATTTTTTGAACGTTTTTTTTTGTCCTGTCACCGCATTTTGCACAGGTACCCGCTGGTATACTAATAATTAAATAACGTGGTTATACTTAGTTAATTAATTTAATATTAGATACTATGGTGGCTGGAAATTTCAGTCTCGGAAATTCCGGTCTGGAAAATTCGGTCTTAGAATTGTAAATGGCCATTATGTAGCTTGTTGTATCCGCTAGTTTTTTGTATCCGCGCTAATTTGTTGTATCGGCTAGTTTTTTGTGTTCGCAAGTTTGTTGTATAACACACTTCATGATTGTGTAATGACCTGGCAGGGGGGTTCGGGGGGTGGCACGCCCCCCTATACATCTAACTGATAAGTTTTATTATACCTCAGACTGAAAGATCTGATGCCGAATTTTCCGAGACCGAATTTTCCAATGTATAAATCGTGGGAGGAGTACAGGAGCAGTCTTTCAATTCCCAAAGGAAGACAATGCAAGAATGCAATATAGGTCAAATTTTAAATCGAAAAGATTTTGAAATAATTACTTGACGAAATTGAAATATTCTCCGTTACTTCTGAGAAACGACTCCGCATACTGCTGAGAAACGACTCCGCATACTGCTGAGAAACGACTCCGCATACTGCTGAGAAACGACTCCGCATACTGCTGATAAACACCTCCGCATATTATGAGAAACGACTCCGCATACTGCTGAGAAACACCTCCGCATACTATGAGAAACGATTCTTATACTACTTAGAAACGACTCCGCATACTGCTGATAAACGCCACCGCATAGTGCTGAGAAACGACTCTGTATAGTGCTGAGAAACGACTCTGTATAGTGCTGAAAAACGACTTCGCATAGTGCTGAGAAACGACTCAGCATACTGCCGAGAAACACCTCCATCAGAACAGGATTCTTTAGAAGTTCCACCATATCTTCGGCTAGGCCTTGTCTCCTCCTCAGATCCTCCAACTCTGAGCAATGAGCATTTCACCCATATGTATCTCGCAGACTCTTCCTCCGCTCCGCACAACCTGGGCCGTGCCATCTTGGTTTTAACCCCCATCTTCAGCCACCTACCTCAGGAAAGTCTGTGATTTGGTGGCTAGAAGCAGTTTCTCCAGGACTGTCAAATGCAGGGTCCATTTTGAGTCATTGGAGTCTGTGGTATCTCGGTCTGCATAGTGTTTGATGTTACTGCTTTGTTCCTATCAGAGCACACCAGGGCCAGATAATCAACAAAAGTAATCCCTCCAAACTGTCCCAGTATATCATCTATGACCAACGAGAAGAGTAGAAGGGATAGTATAGCTCACGTATGCAGCCCTCTTTAAATACCCTCATTTTTCTTCGTTCGTTCTCAATCATTGTCACTGCTGCACGTTCGATCAGCCATGCTTTAATCCATATTCTTCGCTTTTAACCACCATCAAGTTGGGCGAGGTATATCCCGACTCTTGCTCCACTCTGATGTAGAGTGTTGCTCTCCCGTCTTTGATAGTAATCAGGACCACGTAGTGGAAAAGGCCTTCCAGGTCCTCCCTCTCTCTTTAGTTGCCACCATTGGATGGTGCGCGTTAAAATCGCCGCACCAGATATCGTCTTCAGACTTTCTGGGCGTTATATATATGTTGTAATGTTGATCATTTCCTCATTTTTCCGAGTGAACTGCAACCTTATGGGCTTCCATATTTTGGCAGCTACACTGCTCCTGACGAGGCCTTTTCCTCTGTGCAGTACTGCTGCACTGCCTTTCTGGTCTTCCCTGATGGAGGAGTATCCAGGAAATTCTGGTGTCCTTTCCTGATGTCCAAGTATAGACTTTTGTACCAGGATTACATCAATCGTTTCTCTCTCGACCAATTGCCTCATCTTATATGTATTTAGGGCTAAGTAGTCGCATTTCCATTGCAGTATGATTACTTCTTTCCTCTTAGATGTTCTTTCTCCTACTTTTTTCCTACTTGAGGTCTGGTTTGGCATAGGGTCTGAGGCATCGTGGCCCGTCGTCCTCTTAGTCCGTTTCACATTCTATGGGTTCCCTCTGCACATTCACCGCATATCACCATTCACCACTGCCGCACACCACACATCGGCTTCCAACGGTTGAGCCAACGTCACTCGGTGAATCACCTCCCATATCCACAGCACACCCGACATCTGAAGATATATTCTGGGAGGTGATGCCTCTTGTTCTGCAATATTGCAGTACACTGCGGTGAACTGAAACCAACAGCAACATGAATAAATAGTTGCTATACATGATGAAAGCTTCAATTGGTGACTGTTCTCAAAGCTATAGTTAGAGTTTTGAGAAAATTACGGTACACAGGCTGCTATATATTATATTAAAATACTCTATACAGCTATAGTGATATTGGTTTTATAATGTGCTTCATAATAAAGTAATAATATATATATACATAAATATAATATAAACATATTTCAAATTATTTGTAACCCATCAAGAAACTATATATTACTTGAATCAATGGAAAAAGATTATTTGGTAGCAAAATGTAAATTTGATTAAAAGTGAAAATAATGACCTTCTATTTTTTTGACGAAAAGACAGAAAATCAGGCCGTATAATTAAGTAAGCCATGGTTCCAGTAAATTTAAGTAATTATCCGTCCCGTGACGTCATCACTTTGAGTAGAATGCTGTTGTATACATAATTACATCATAAATTATTAATATATAAGATAGCTGTATAATTAACCAAAGCATTACAAACATTAAACATTATTCAAATAATCACTATGAAAAATAAAATATGTACCTACATCGATCAGTTCAATGACTGAAATAGAAAAAAAATAGAATAGAATCTATTCATTCAAATTAATTAATTAAATCATGTAAAATTCGTTATTATTTGATTAAATATATTCAAGATATCATTATTTCGACACACACTCACACACACACAGACACACACACAGACATATATAGCATAGTTTATATTGAAGATTACCATGTCACAAAATATGCTTCCCTTGCAAATCCTGTTATATAAGAAGCCTTTTTGAATGCCAAGATATTGCAATGTACCAATTTATTATTTGTTACCTAAGTTCATGAGATGATATTGAAACTGTATAAACAATAACAAAGTCTTTGAAGAGGCAGTCTACATCTTAGACTGATCCAATAAACCTTAATAAATAAACTGTTTTCATATATTCAGATTAAGTGACAAAATATGACCAAAAGAACAATAGAGGGTTTATTTGTGTATAGTTTTGAAAATAGATATTATGTAATATATCAAAATAGATATAATCCAGTATCACAAATAGATATTTATGTAATATCTAAAAATAGATATTATGTAATATCTAAAAATAGATATTATGTAATATCTAAAAATAGATATAATGTAATATCTCAAATTATACCTATATTATGTAATATTATTATATCTTAAAATAGGTAATTAATGTGAATGTTAATACATGCTTAACTATTTTGCTTCTAATTTGTGTTACGATTTTTTCAATGTTAAATGTAAAATGAAGAAGGCGATTTTTTTCCCAGTATTTACAGTATGGGCCACAAAACTGTTTCCGCTTTTTTAAATACTTGTAAGTCGTTAACCAATGGATGAAAAAACTGTATCTCGGACTCTTTTTCTCCGCCTCTTATTTTACTATTAACAAGTATAAACATTTTTGAACTGATGGACATAGTTTAAGAACAGGTAAGCAAAGAGTGAGGGTGATCATTTTTGTCATTGCTCGAAGGTTATTCTTAGAGCTAACTCTTTGATTTTACTTACTAAAAGGCAGTGAATAAAAGGAAAAAAAATATAATGGTAGACATTTCAATACAGGGTGCTTTCACTTCTTCCTTGGAGGAAACTATTTGGAAATAGTAAAACTTCAGTTACATTTTGATCTCATCGAAGTTTTCACTCTGAATATTCGTTCTTCGCTTGTTCTTTGCATGGTTAAGACCTGCTTCACACTTGCATTTTTAATAGCGCGGAAAAAAAGCTCTTCTTAAAATGTGTTCACACATGCGGTTTTTTTTTATCGCTGAAGTAAAAATTTAATATCATTCTTATTCTTTAAAAAACGCAAGCGTAAACACATTTCATGAAGATCTTTTTTCCGATGTGTTGAAAATGCAAGTGTGAAGCGGGCCTTAACCATGCAATGAACAAGCGAAGGGTACGTACACACCACAAGCGGAGCGGAGCAGCGCGGAGCGGAGCGCCATTAATACTATTTTTTTTTTGACCGCCGCTCCGCTCGCAGTGTGAACAGCCAAGCGTCTCTGCATACGAATACCAAACCTCATCAATGGCGCTCCGCTCATGCCGCTCCGCGCCGCTTGTAGTGTGTTCGAGCCCTAATGAAGGAAATTTTTGAGAAAATTCACCCCTAGTTATCATGGATACTAACTGAAATAAATAATTATTATATCATTTTTTCTTATATTCTCGTGGAAAAAGTAGGAGGAGCTTGGTAGAAAGTTTGGTGGAAAGACTTAAAAAACCCTACGTGTGTACGGCCCTTTAGGCAGTGATACACGGATGGTAAATAACTTGACCAGAGCAATTCAGCGAGAAGAATATTGTTATAATTATTATTAGTTGAAGATATCATTTTCTTTATCATTTAAAAAAAACTTTTTAAACATTATTCAAAAAAATTGTTTTCATTATCATACTGTTTTCATGATTATTTTTAAAAATATTGTTTTTCTTAATATTTCATTTATATCATTTTAATTATCATCTTATTATGTGGTGATATTGCAACCCTATATCTATATTATCAAGAGACTATTTTAATTCATCATTATGGAATTATATCGCCATGGAATGAGTTTATCTAACCTTTTTATTATATAGATATCTCTTTGACTATTAATCTTATCAATCACCCATTACCTGTAACAGGTATTATAAACACAGTTTCAATGGCTAGATAAGATCAGTACAGACAAAAAGAACTATTTGTGTCGAGTTTTGTAGACTTACTTGTCAGTGAACCTATTGATGAAATTTAGTAAAGAGAATTGTATATATATCATAATTTAAAGTGCACCAAAGTAAATACATTAAGAGTATTCGGACAGTCAATCGTAAGGTACTCAGTGTTTCCTCGATCAAAAAGATCAACCAGTAGTTAAATTTAGGTATGGAGAAAGGGATTTTGGAAACTTCAAATAAATTCACCAGGAAAGTGAATTTACAGAAGTTCTTGTGATCATATCTATATATTTAAACTGAACATGAAAACTTGTTTTCTGAAGGGCATAGGATTATTAGAGATCGAATCCATCGATGATAAGCAATCCGATTTCAAAGATACTCTATATTGCATAGAGCTTGAAAGTTATTTTTAAATTTACCTAGGACCTCAGAAACGGAGAATTTCACATCTATCAAAGAATATCAAAATCATGTTATAAGCGCATTCAAAATTACCACTCTTGGCTAATAACGTTGAAGATGTTAATATTTAGATATCTTAAAGGATTACTGTATAACATGATTTACTGGGAGAGAAATATTTATGGATCTTTCATGGATAACCATTTACCCTACTATTTCACTTTATTCCTGGGATATTAAGGGAATATCCCAGGTAAGAAAAGATTCCTGTGATATTTAATATTCCAGGAATGATGCTTGTTAACAGGGGTGGTGGTATAGTATCCATAGAATTGTTCAACAAACTTCCTACCTTTTTTAACATAACAAATGTCAAATTTGAAAAACTTTTCAAAGAATAGTGTTTTTAAATATTGTTTTTTTTTAATTATAGGTTTCACAAGTTTTAACTTTACCGGAACCTTAGCTGCATCTATTTGGTATTTTTAATTTGAATTGTATACTTTCTTTTTTTATTTTCTTCAAAAAGTGTTGTAAGCTTAAATAAATAAATATAAAATAAAAATATGTTAATACTGCCAAATAACTCTCTATCTTTACATTTATTTCTGAATTTATTGAATCTATGTTAGTTTAAGTAGGTAGGGCCGGCGTCAGTGTTTGGTTGGTGTTATTTATCTCCATGCTAATGGTAACAGTAGTTAGCTCCAGAAAATTAAAATAATGATTAAACCCTGACAAAACAAATTATAATTTTTTTCATACCGTAATACTTATCAACTCAGTTCTTTTGTGATGGATGGGATAAGAATTTAGTTCTGAAGAAAAGTTAATTCTATGGACTTTCACTTGATAACAATTTATCTTTCTCAAATTATATTAGGAAATTATCCACGAGAGTTTTTTTCAACTACATTGAATAAAATTAATCATGTTGTTCCTGAAGATGTTTGGTTAATGTTTGATAATTCTTTAATAAGTTATAAAATTCCCTACGCGATTGAACTCTGGTAAAATGCTTCAAATTTCCTAACTAGAAATAGCCTTTTTCAAAAAGAGTATTACGTGCAATAACAATGTATAATTCTGAACTTAGAAAATTTACATGAACTGAAGACCAGTGTTTCTTTGAATAAAAATGTTAGTATTGATGGCTGTTTCCCTGATTTTTTAAAACTATATTACGACTCTTATCTACTCATTTTTAAAATAAGTTATTTGAAACAATTCATTATATTATCCTAATAATTTTATGTTTAAGGCACAGGATGAGTTTTAAAACATATGATTAGAGCGAATCCTATTCAATGGATCAAAGAATCATACTCAATGAGAAACCCATATTATCTTTAGGTTATTTAAACTAAACGTTAAAGTTTTTTTGGGTACCTAGAAACAAAATGAAACTTCAAATAACCTCTAGAGTCTAGACAATAGTTTTTAAAACAGCAAAACAGTTAATATGACTTCAGTAATTCCTAATTTTTTATACACCAATCGAAAGAGGAGAAGTATAGCTTTCTGGAAATACAGTCATATCTATGCTACAAGGATGAAAACAGTAAATTCAAACTGTATTACAATCATCTGGAACTTATCTTCCCAGTACAGCAGTTGTTTCTTCTCTCCGAAAGTGTCACTGCTGCTGAACGAGCATTCAAAATCAGGTTCAGCACACATAATACTCCTTCTGTAAACGTTAAACATTTTGTCAAAAACTTAAAATGTTTCACTTCGAAAGCCAACTGTAAGGCTAAGAACCGTACGGATGGAGCAAAACGTTGAAGTGATCATGGGTGATATTGAAATTATTCCAAATTCATCAGTTAAGGGCCGTACACACGCTGGCTTTTTAAAGTTTTTTCCACCAGACTTTTTGATAAGCTCCTCCTACTTTTTCCACGAGAATATAAGAAAAATGATATAATTGTTATTTTTTTCAGTTGGTATTCATGATACCTGCAGGTATCATGAATCAACAGTTCGTTTGGCCATTTACTGTCTGAAATTTAAAAAAAATTAAAAACATATATAAAACGTAGTATCTTAGCTTCAAAATGGTACATTACTTCTAATTGTTAATCCATAATTTGTATGTATTATAAGCGTATTAAAACTGACAATTTTTAATGTTCACCCTGTATAAAAATGAAAATTATATTATTTTCAGTTGTATAACATTGGTAGCCTTATTAATTTTTCCATTGTTCATTATTTTGCTCAATTCACGCACCAATAAGCGTTTAATAACATTCTGATTCTCACATACCGATCTCATTCTCACATGCAGATCTCATTCTCACATGCAGATCTCATTCTCACATTCAGATCTCATTCTCACATTCAGATCTCATTCTCACATGCAGATCTCTTTCTCACATTCAGATCTCATTCTCACATTCAGATCTCATTCTCACAATCAGATCTCATTCTCACATTCAGATCTCTTTCTCACATTCAGATCTCATTCTCACATTCAGATCTCATTCTCACATGCAGATCTCATTCTCACATGCAGATCTCATTCTCACATTCAGATCTCATTCTCACATTCAGATCTCATTCTCACATGCAGATCTCTTTCTCACATTCAGATCTCATTCTCACATTCAGATCTCATTCTCACAATCAGATCTCATTCTCACATTCAGATCTCTTTCTCACATTCAGATCTCATTCTCACATTCAGATCTCATTCTCACATGCAGATCTCATTCTCACATGCAGATCTCATTCTCACATTCAGATCTCATTCTCACATTCAGATCTCATTCTCACATTCAGATCTCATTCTCACATGCAGATCTCATTCTCACATGCAGATCTCATTCTCACATTCAGATCTCATTCTCACATTCAGATCTCATTCTCTCATTCAGATCTCATTCTCTCATTCAGATCTCATTCTCACATTCAGATCTCATTCTCTCATTCAGATCTCATTCTCACATTCAGATCTCATTCTCTCATTCAGATCTCATTCTCTCATTCAGATCTCATTCTCACATTCAGATCTCATTCTCTCATTCAGATCTCATTCTCTCATTCAGATCTCATTCTCACATTCAGATCTCATTCTCACATTCAGATCTCATTCTCACATTCAGATCTCATTCTCACATTCAGATCTCATTCTCACATTCAGATCTCATTCTCTCATTCAGATCTCCTTCCTTCAAAACACCATAGTTCAATTTCTTCACACTTTCATTAATTTATATTTTAATAGTAATGATGATGTTATTGGTTAGGTATTATAATAGATTTGATATTGTTTATATTGTTGTTATTATTATTTGAATTTGAATGATTAAATTATGAAATGCGTTCCTCAATCAAATTTATGTTCCCAAAATATTCTCGGAATATTCCATGATGATTATTTCTTGATATTGAGGGAATGTTATTTTCTGACGCTTTTATGGAATAATATCATAAATTACAATTGTCTTGGAGCTGAATTTTCTTGAAGCTGAATTGCCTTGGAGCTGAATTGTCTTGGAGCTGAATTGTCTTGGGCCCAATTGTCTTGGATCTGAATTGTCTTAGAGCTGAATTGTCTTGGAGCTGAATTGCCTTGGAGCTGAATTGCCTTGGAGCTGAATTGTCTTGGAGCTGAATTGCCTTGGAGCTGAAATGTCTTGGAGCTGAATTGCCTTGGAGCTGAATTGTCTTGGAGCTGAAATGTCTTGGAGCTGAAATGTCTTAGAGCTGAATTGTCTTGGAGCTGAATTGTCTTAGAGCTGAATTGTCTTGGAGCTGAATTGTCTTGGAGCTGAATTGTCTTGGAGCTGAATTGTCTTGGAGCTGAAATGTCTTGGAGCTGAAATGTCTTGGGGCCCAATTGTCTTGTAGCTCAATTGTCTTGGATCTGAATTGTCTTGGAGCTGAATTGTCTTGGAGCTGAATTGCCTTGGAGCTGAATTGCCTTGGAGCTGAATTGTCTTGGAGCTGAATTGTCTTGGAGCTGAATAGTCTTGGGCCCAATTGTCTTGGATCTGAATTGTCTTGGAGCTGAAATGTCTTGGAGCTGAAATGTCTTGGAGCTGAAATGTCTTAGAGCTGAATTGTCTTGGAGCTGAATTGTCTTAGAGCTGAATTGTCTTGGAGCTGAATTGTCTTGGAGCTGAATTGTCTTGGAGCTGAAATGTCTTGGAGCTGAAATGTCTTGGAGCTGAAATGTCTTTGAGCTGAATTGTCTTGGAGCTGAATTGTCTTAGAGCTGAATTGTCTTGGAGCTGAATTGCCTTGGAGCTGAATTGTCTTGGAGCTGAATTGTCTTGGGCCCAATTGTCTTGGATCTGAATTGTCTTAGAACTGAATTATCTTGGAGCTGAATTGTCTCGGGCCCAATTGTCTTGTAGCTGAATTGTCTTGGGCCCAATTGTCTTGGATCTGAATTGTCTTGGAGCTGAATTGTCTTGGAGCTGAATTGTCTTGGAGCTGAATTGCCTTGGAGCTGAATTGCCTTGGAGCTGAATTGTCTTGGAGCTGAATTGTCTTGGAGCTGAATTGCCTTGGAGCTGAATTGTCTTGGAGCTGAATTGTCTTGGGCCCAATTGTCTTGGATCTGAATTGTCTTGGAGCTGAATTGTCTTGGAGCTGAATTGTCTTGGAGCTGAATTGCCTTGGAGCTGAATTGCCTTGGAGCTGAATTGCCTTGGAGCTGAATTGTCTTGGAGCTGAATTGTCTTGGAGCTGAATTGCCTTGGAGCTGAATTGTCTTGGAGCTGAATTGTCTTGGGCCCAATTGTCTTGGATCTGAATTGTCTTAGAGCTGAATTGTCTCGGGCCCAATTGTCTTGGAGCTGAATTGTCTTGGGCCCAATTGTCTTGGATCTGAATTGTCTTGGAGCTGAATTGTCTTGGAGCTGAAATGTCTTGGAGCTGAAATGTCTTTGAGCTGAATTGTCTTGGAGCTGAATTGTCTTGGAGCTGAATTGTCTTGGGGCCCAATTGTCTTGGAGCTGAATTGTCTTAGGGCCCAATTGCAATGGAGCTGAATTGTCTTGGAGCTGAATTGTCTTGGAGCTGAAATGTCTTGGAGCTGAATTGTCTTGGAGCTGAATTGTCTTGGAGCTGAATTGTCTTGGAGCTGAATTGTCTCGGGCCCAATTGTCTTGGAGCTGAATTTTCTTGGAGCTGAAATGTCTTGGAGCTGAAATGTCTTGGAGCTGAATTGTCTTGGAGCTGAATTGTCTTGGGGCCCAATTGTCTTGGAGCTGAATAGTCTTGGGCCCAATTGTCTTGGATCTGAATTGTCTTGGAGCTGAAATGTCTTGGAGCTGAAATGTCTTGGAGCTGAAATGTCTTAGAGCTGAATTGTCTTGGAGCTGAATTGTCTTAGAGCTGAATTGTCTTGGAGCTGAATTGTCTTGGAGCTGAATTGTCTTGGAGCTGAAATGTCTTGGAGCTGAAATGTCTTGGAGCTGAAATGTCTTTGAGCTGAATTGTCTTGGAGCTGAATTGTCTTAGAGCTGAATTGTCTTGGAGCTGAATTGCCTTGGAGCTGAATTGTCTTGGAGCTGAATTGTCTTGGGCCCAATTGTCTTGGATCTGAATTGTCTTAGAACTGAATTATCTTGGAGCTGAATTGTCTCGGGCCCAATTGTCTTGTAGCTGAATTGTCTTGGGCCCAATTGTCTTGGATCTGAATTGTCTTGGAGCTGAATTGTCTTGGAGCTGAATTGTCTTGGAGCTGAATTGCCTTGGAGCTGAATTGCCTTGGAGCTGAATTGTCTTGGAGCTGAATTGTCTTGGAGCTGAATTGCCTTGGAGCTGAATTGTCTTGGAGCTGAATTGTCTTGGGCCCAATTGTCTTGGATCTGAATTGTCTTGGAGCTGAATTGTCTTGGAGCTGAATTGTCTTGGAGCTGAATTGCCTTGGAGCTGAATTGCCTTGGAGCTGAATTGCCTTGGAGCTGAATTGTCTTGGAGCTGAATTGTCTTGGAGCTGAATTGCCTTGGAGCTGAATTGTCTTGGAGCTGAATTGTCTTGGGCCCAATTGTCTTGGATCTGAATTGTCTTAGAGCTGAATTGTCTCGGGCCCAATTGTCTTGGAGCTGAATTGTCTTGGGCCCAATTGTCTTGGATCTGAATTGTCTTGGAGCTGAATTGTCTTGGAGCTGAAATGTCTTGGAGCTGAAATGTCTTTGAGCTGAATTGTCTTGGAGCTGAATTGTCTTGGAGCTGAATTGTCTTGGGGCCCAATTGTCTTGGAGCTGAATTGTCTTAGGGCCCAATTGCAATGGAGCTGAATTGTCTTGGAGCTGAATTGTCTTGGAGCTGAAATGTCTTGGAGCTGAATTGTCTTGGAGCTGAATTGTCTTGGAGCTGAATTGTCTTGGAGCTGAATTGTCTCGGGCCCAATTGTCTTGGAGCTGAATTTTCTTGGAGCTGAAATGTCTTGGAGCTGAAATGTCTTGGAGCTGAATTGTCTTGGAGCTGAATTGTCTTGGGGCCCAATTGTCTTGGAGCTGAATTGTCTTAGGGCCCAATTGCAATGGAGCTGAATTGTCTTGGAGCTGAATTGTCTTGGAGCTGAAATGTCTTGGAGCTGAATTGTCTTGGAGCTGAATTGTCTTGGAGCTGAATTGTCTTGGAGCTGAATTGTCTCGGGCCCAATTGTCTTGGAGCTGAATTGTCTTGGGCCCAATTGTCTTGGATCTGAATTGTCTTGGAGCTGAAATGTCTTGGAGCTGAATTGCCTTGGAGCTGAATTGTCTTGGAGCTGAATTGCCTTGGAGCTGAATTGTCTTGGGCCCAATTGCCTTGGAGCTGAATTGTCTTGGGCCCAATTGTCTTGGATCTGAATTGTCTTGGAGCTGAAATGTCTTGAAGCTGAATTGCCTTGGAGCTGATTTGTCTTGGAGCTGAATTGCCTTGGAGCTGAATTGCCTTGGAGCTGAATTGTCTTGGAGCTGAATTGCCTTGGAGCTGAATTGTCTTGGAGCTGAATTGTCTTGGAGCTGAATTGCCTTGGAGCTGAATTGTCTTGGAGCTGAATAGTCTTGGGCCCAATTGTCTTGGATCTGAATTGTCTTGGAGCTGAAATGTCTTGGAGCTGAAATGTCTTGGAGCTGAAATGTCTTTGAGCTGAATTGTCTTGGAGCTGAATTGTCTTGGAGCTGAATAGTCTTGGGCCCAATTGTCTTGGATCTGAATTGTCTTGGAGCTGAAATGTCTTGGAGCTGAAATGTCTTGGAGCTGAAATGTCTTAGAGCTGAATTGTCTTGGAGCTGAATTGTCTTAGAGCTGAATTGTCTTGGAGCTGAATTGTCTTGGAGCTGAATTGTCTTGGAGCTGAAATGTCTTGGAGCTGAAATGTCTTGGAGCTGAAATGTCTTTGAGCTGAATTGTCTTGGAGCTGAATTGTCTTAGAGCTGAATTGTCTTGGAGCTGAATTGCCTTGGAGCTGAATTGTCTTGGAGCTGAATTGTCTTGGGCCCAATTGTCTTGGATCTGAATTGTCTTAGAACTGAATTATCTTGGAGCTGAATTGTCTCGGGCCCAATTGTCTTGTAGCTGAATTGTCTTGGGCCCAATTGTCTTGGATCTGAATTGTCTTGGAGCTGAATTGTCTTGGAGCTGAATTGTCTTGGAGCTGAATTGCCTTGGAGCTGAATTGCCTTGGAGCTGAATTGTCTTGGAGCTGAATTGTCTTGGAGCTGAATTGCCTTGGAGCTGAATTGTCTTGGAGCTGAATTGTCTTGGGCCCAATTGTCTTGGATCTGAATTGTCTTGGAGCTGAATTGTCTTGGAGCTGAATTGTCTTGGAGCTGAATTGCCTTGGAGCTGAATTGCCTTGGAGCTGAATTGCCTTGGAGCTGAATTGTCTTGGAGCTGAATTGTCTTGGAGCTGAATTGCCTTGGAGCTGAATTGTCTTGGAGCTGAATTGTCTTGGGCCCAATTGTCTTGGATCTGAATTGTCTTAGAGCTGAATTGTCTCGGGCCCAATTGTCTTGGAGCTGAATTGTCTTGGAGCTGAAATGTCTTGGAGCTGAATTGTCTTGGAGCTGAATTGTCTTGGAGCTGAATTGTCTTGGAGCTGAATTGTCTCGGGCCCAATTGTCTTGGAGCTGAATTTTCTTGGAGCTGAAATGTCTTGGAGCTGAAATGTCTTGGAGCTGAATTGTCTTGGAGCTGAATTGTCTTGGGGCCCAATTGTCTTGGAGCTGAATTGTCTTAGGGCCCAATTGCAATGGAGCTGAATTGTCTTGGAGCTGAATTGTCTTGGAGCTGAAATGTCTTGGAGCTGAATTGTCTTGGAGCTGAATTGTCTTGGAGCTGAATTGTCTTGGAGCTGAATTGTCTCGGGCCCAATTGTCTTGGAGCTGAATTGTCTTGGGCCCAATTGTCTTGGATCTGAATTGTCTTGGAGCTGAAATGTCTTGGAGCTGAATTGCCTTGGAGCTGAATTGTCTTGGAGCTGAATTGCCTTGGAGCTGAATTGTCTTGGGCCCAATTGCCTTGGAGCTGAATTGTCTTGGGCCCAATTGTCTTGGATCTGAATTGTCTTGGAGCTGAAATGTCTTGAAGCTGAATTGCCTTGGAGCTGATTTGTCTTGGAGCTGAATTGCCTTGGAGCTGAATTGCCTTGGAGCTGAATTGTCTTGGAGCTGAATTGCCTTGGAGCTGAATTGTCTTGGAGCTGAATTGTCTTGGAGCTGAATTGCCTTGGAGCTGAATTGTCTTGGAGCTGAATAGTCTTGGGCCCAATTGTCTTGGATCTGAATTGTCTTGGAGCTGAAATGTCTTGGAGCTGAAATGTCTTGGAGCTGAAATGTCTTTGAGCTGAATTGTCTTGGAGCTGAATTGTCTTAGAGCTGAATTGTCTTGGAGCTGAAATGTCTTGGAGCTGAAATGTCTTGGAGCTGAATTGTCTTGGAGCTGAATTGTCTTAGGGCCCAATTGCAATGGAGCTGAATTGTCTTGGAGCTGAATTGTCTTGGAGCTGAAATGTCTTGGAGCTGAATTGTCTTGGAGCTGAATTGTCTTGGAGCTGAAATGTCTTGGAGCTGAATTGTCTTGGAGCTGAATTGTCTTGGGGCCCAATTGTCTTGGAGCTGAATTGTCTTAGGGTCCAATTGCATTGGAGCTGAATTGTCTTGGAGCTGAATTGTCTTGGAGCTGAATTGTCTTGGGGCCCAATTGTCTTGAATCTGATTGTCTTAGAGCTGAATTGTATTGGAGCCCAATTTTCTTGGAGCCCAATTATCGGTGTGCCGTTCATTTAAATAATATAAAGTTCATTAACAATTAAATAGCAAAGATAAAGGAGTTAAATTGCAACCCTTCAACTTTAAACAACTTTGTTCAAGAAAGAGTCTGTATATTTTGCAGAACTGAATCTATATTGAAATCTTCAATAGTACAAAAATAACTATGTTAGATAGTGAGCCGCTATTGGTGCACCAACGATTGGGCCCCGACAAGATTTACACTCTTGCTTGAAAAAGTTGTTTAAAATTAAAAGGTCGCAATTTACCAACGTGATCCTAGTTAGGTACCAATAAACTTTACACTAACTAATTGAACTCGAGAAATTAATTTACACTTTAAATAGTAAATATTGTGTAGATATGAATGGAAATCAGCCCGAGAAGAAATTTAGCACTGTAAATAGGTACTCTTATATCGTTTTCACAATATATTAATACCTTAACATTTAATTAGCGAATATTATAAATGCCTAAAGTTAGTATATTTGAGTGATAAATGCAGATGATAAAATATGGAAAAAATAACATCTATACAAACCGAATTTCACAATCACAATGCTAACCTTTCTTTCTTGAAATAACACTTAATTTCAATAGTATCAGGTCCATTACGATATTCAAAAGTATTTCTTGTGAAGTAACGTTTTTCTCTATTCCAGAGAAAATTCTCTTATTGTTTCAAAATGAATACCCTAGATCCCAATTATAACAGGGATTTTCATTCGTTTTCCTTTGGGAATATTTATGGAATATTTCATATTGCAATACTATCATAATTATATATTCCAATTTGATTTGCCTGGAATACTATTAAAAAACTATATTTCCTCAATATCCTCGGATGATATCAAAGTGAATATTGGGAGAAAGTAAAGATAACGGACCAGAAATGAAGCTAGTAAAGATAACGGACCAGAAATGAAGCTAGTAAAGATTACGGACCAGAAATGAAGCTAGTAAAGATAACGGACCCGAAATGAAGCTAGTAAAGATAACGGACCAGAAATGAAGCTAGTAAAGATAACGGACCAGAAATGAAGCTAGTAAAGATAACGGACCAGAAATGAAGCTAGTAAAGATTACGGACCAGAAATGAAGCTAGTAAAGATAACGGACCAGAAATGAAGCTAGTAAAGATAACGGACCAGAAATGAAGCTAGTAAAGATTACGGACCAGAAATGAAGCTAGTAAAGATAACGGACCAGAAATGAAGCTAGTAAAGATAACGGACCAGAAATGAAGCTAGTAAAGATTACGGACCAGAAATGAAGCTAGTAAAGATAACGGACCCGAAATGAAGCTAGTAAAGATAACGGACCAGAAATGAAGCTAGTAAAGATAACGGACCAGAAATGAAGCTAGTAAAGATAACGGACCAGAAATGAAGCTAGTAAAGATAACGGACCAGAAATGAAGCTAGTAAAGATAACGGACCAGAAATGAAGCTAGTAAAGATTACGGACCAGAAATGAAGCTAGTAAAGATAACGGACCAGAAATGAAGCTAGTAAAGATAACGGACCAGAAATGAAGCTAGTAAAGATTACGGACCAGAAATGAAGCTAGTAAAGATAACGGACCAGAAATGAAGCTAGTAAAGATAACGGACCAGAAATGAAGCTAGTAAAGATAACGGACCAGAAATGAAGCTAGTAAAGATAACGGACCAGAAATGAAGCTAGTAAAGATTACGGACCAGAAATGAAGCTAGTAAAGATAAAGACCAGAAATGAAGCTAGTAAAGATAACGAATTAAAAATGAACATCTAAAGATAATGAACCAGAAATTAACTAGTAAAGGTAACGGACCATGAATGAATTAGTAAAGATAACGGACCAGAAATGGAGCTAGTAAAGATAACGGACCAGAAATTAAGTTAGTAAAGATAACGGACCAGAAATGAAGCTAGTAAAGATAACGGACCAGAAATGAAGCTAGTAAAGATAACGGACCAGAAATGAAGCTAGTAAAGATTACGGACCAGAAATGAAGCTAGTAAAGATAACGGACCAGAAATGAAGCTAGTAAAGATAACGGACCAGAAATGAAGCTAGTAAAGATAAAGACCAGAAATGAAGCTAGTAAAGATAACGAATTAAAAATGAACATCTAAAGATAATGAACCAGAAATTAACTAGTAAAGGTAACGGACTATGAATGAATTAGTAAAGATAACGGACCAGAAATGGAGCTAGTAAAGATAACGGACCAGAAATTAAGTTAGTAAAGATAACGGACCAGAAATGAAGCTAGTAAAGATAACGGACCAGAAATGAAGCTAGTAAAGATAACGGACCAGAAATGAAGCAAGTAAAGATAATGAACCAGAAATGAACTAGTAAAGGTAACGGACCATGAATGAATTAGTAAAGATAACGGACCAGAATTTAACCAAGTAAAGATAACGAACCAGAAATGAACTAGTAAAGATAAAGGACCAGAATTCAACCAATAAGGTAAAGATAACGAACTATAAATGAACTAGTAAAGATAACGGACCATGAATGAACTAGTAAAGATAACGGACCAGAATTTAACCAAGTAAAGATAACGAACTATAAATGAACTAGTAAAGATAACGAACTATAAATGAACTAGTAAAGATAACGAACTATAAATGAACTAGTAAAGATAACGGACCATGAGTGAACTAGTAGAGATACCGGACCAGACTTTAACCAAGTAAAGATACCGGACCATGAATGAACTAGTAAAGATAACGGACCAGACTTTAACCAAGTAAAGATACTGGACTCTGGTCCGTTATCTTTACTTGCTCTGAATACCATAACTCCCATTTATTCCTGTAATAGTCCTTCGTATAAGAATTTTAATAGAATCAAATAATAATGTTAGAAGAATATAAAATTGTGAATGGAGATAAGAACTGAATATTTATAATATTAATGGGATATCCCAGAAGTAAAACCTTCTTGCCAGAATTCAATATCTTGTTTTTTTTTCAATTAATGAATAATGCTAATATTCATATTAATTATCTAATGAGTTTCAGTAATTTATTTTTGAAACAAACATGTTTCATTTGAAACATTGACACCATGCTTCATTTGATGTAACTGATTTCGATTCATTTGTTACATGTTTCAATTCTTGTAACATGTTTCATTTGAATGTTTCATTTTTAAGTATTTACCCGAATTAATCCAGTGTAGATTACAAGCCACCTCACTGGGAGACATTCACTACTTTGGATTAAAATAGATACAGTATATATCCTCTATAATGAGATTCTGTATAGTGAATGTAGTGTCCTGGGTAAGGAAGTAGCCTCTATACTGAACAAATAGTCTTTAGTCTGCTTTAAAATGGCTATATAAGATTTTAGTATTTATATTGGTATCTATGATACCCGCAGGTATCATGGATACCAATTAAAATGATAGCTGTGCGTTTCATGAATGCCAATCAAAATCAAAATAAAGACAATTTGTTCACTATAGAGGGTACTCTCTTACTCAGAACTGTACATTCACTAGACAGGATTTAATCACAGAGGAGTTCTACTGTATGTTTTAAAGCTGCGCGCGCAAGCTAAGCATCCATTTGCTTCTTCTCAACTTGCAGCATCAAAATATTTGATGCAACAAACAGTCTAAATAATTACTTCTTACAAACGAGAAGTTTGAATAACAATCAATGAAATTATTTAATAAAAAATGTTGTTCTTGTATCGTAAAGACCTGAACTATTGACTGTGAAAACATTATCAAACATTTTGAGAATAATTCAATATTCACTTCATATGTTAATTCACTTTAAAATATATACTTTAAGTGTAATTCTCAGCTCAAAACAATTTATTTTTCTAGAAATTTGAAATATTTTTTTTTAATTTTTTTTTTTTTATCAGGTGGGACGGTAAATTACATGGAATCTACAGATACATTCAATACATATGTACAATCATACATATTCACATGCATGCTGACATACATGCATATTTACTTCATACTTTCATATGTACTTAATAATGTTAAGTTTAAATGAATAACATGCAGTGCAAATCAGGAGGAGGGATTTATAACCAATACTCTGTAATCAATTCCACATTGCGTACATATCGTTAGCATATGAGTACATGGTTATAATGTGGTGATATAGTATAAGTATGTGTTATACACATTAAATAACCATCCTATTCTATTTTAAAACGATTAAAATAAAATAGACATTGTATATATGTTTAATTGGCTGCATCATATCCACATGTCAATTATCACATTTATAACAACATCAACCACGTGTAATTTACAAAAATGCTAGCAAAATGTCAAATACAATACTAGTAACATATGTCAACCAAAAGAGATTTACCATATTTCAGTGCAAAACTATGCAGAACACTTATTTTATCTATTTCAAAAATGTATACATGATAAATAGATGATTTAAAATGGTAAGTGCCACATCATATACACATGAAAAAATTTGCAGAGTACCTATAATCTATTTTACTATTGATTAAAAGAATCTAAATTACAATTACTAATATATGTACGGTGAGAAGTTTTTTGAAGTATTGATGCTTAAAAGGAGAAATATAAATATGCAAGTATATATATTTGAATCTTGCATTTGATCTACTAGGAATAATTGCAGATTATTTTCCATTAATTATATTATAAATCGAATTAATTAAAATAATAGTAAATAATTAGTCCTCCATTGTATGAATAACGAAAATAAAACAATAAATTTGCGGATTTTTTTCGGCATCATTATAAAATAGAAATCTTTTTAATAATGATATATGTTCTCAAAAAATATTTTCTTGATATCTATATAATTCATTTTGAGTGACTAACTATCATAAAAAAAATTAGTGAGAAATTAAGTTCATCAACTCTTTGGAAAATGATAATAATTGGAAAATTGTATTTTTTATTATTATTTTCATTTTTTTTTTTTGTTCTGAAAGGATTTTAAGCTGTGCACAAATCAAAAGATAGCCTGAAACCCCTTCAAAAGTGGACTTTTATAATATATTAGTTATGTTGGAATGATTTAATGAAAATAAGATTACTTTTTAAGTACTACTGTAGATTAGGAATACTTTTTTATGTAAAAAACTAAAATGAATCAAAAAATATTATTATCGATCTCTGCAGATCAAAATTGATATTTTTTATTAAAAATATTACAAGTAATTCGTAGATTGAAAGTCTCATATATCTAGAGAGTAACTAAAATATTATTAGTAATATCCGTAGATTAAAAGTAATTTATTTCGTAGAGAGTAACTAAAATATTATTAGTAATCTCCGTAGATTAAAAGTAATTTATTTCGTAGAGTAACTTAAATATTGTCATAAGTAAAGTCTTTTATTTTATTTTCATTGAAAAGTAGCTGTAACTTCATTATTAATTTTGATACACTTTTTAGTTTCATAAAAATGAACTGAGATATTTTGTCAGAACATTTCAATTTATTATGAAACAGTTCAATACCCATCGCTGCACTGAAAACTATAATAACATTAATGTATATGATATTAAATGAACACATTTCACAAAGAAGTTTATTAACATTAAATTGCAGATGCACATTATATGTTTAACAATGTTAAAATTTATAGTAAAAATCTGCAAATTATATAGATATTTCATTTATCACTGTGAGTGACTATGTACATACTTAAGATAGGTTAATAATGCTTCAAAATGAACATTGCTGCAATATGTATTGGTGAACACATTAAATTTATTCAAAATATCTTATTCACTTACTTTGTGACGGACGGACCGACTAACACGGCTTCTTTCATATCCTCAAATAAAAGAAGCATGTATTTAATATATTGATTAGTGCTTCGAGTCTATTATAATTTTTATTATAATCAATTAGTTCTATTCTACAGATACTAATAAAAATTCAATTTGATTGTTTATACTTAAACTGATAAATATTTTAATTATTAATAATGATAATAATACTTCAATTTCAGTTTCATATTTTAGCATATATATAAATATTATAATTTAAGTTACTTCAATTCGAATATTACATAGGCAAGAAGAATTTAGTTCTGGGATAGAAAGAGAATTTCACAGGAAAATTAAAATATGTAACTGAACCATTCTCTCAAAATTTATATGTACAGAAAGTTAATGTAATTAAAATAATGGGATATATTTGAGACCATTTTACTTTACCAAGACAAGAGTACTCGTTAAATATTCGGTAATTATATTTAATTATATTGACCTGGTAACATTTGAAATTGGTTCTAATTAACATTTCTATAAGAATTTTTTTGAGTGAGTGATTGTATAATTTAAAAATCGAGTAAAAATATTACGAATCCATTTTCCTATCAATTATATAAATGTAAATTATATCAATATAAATACACTCTCAGATTTATTATCGGTAATAAAAATTCAGGGAAAATGTATTTTAAATATTCCTATAAATATTGAGTTAATTTAATGTATATTTATTGTTATAATAGCTACCAATGGATGGAAGTAAGATATTGATTTTAAGTAAATCCTATCTCATATATTATTAATTTCTATAATCTTTGCTATTATATCAACCCACACATTACTTAGACGAGGTCATTTGAGTTAAATAGTCTAATTTAAAATGCGAATATTTTTTTATAAATATTAGAAAATGTATTATTGTGTTATAATTTCAGTGCAATATATGTACAAATTTATGCTTAAATAGATGAAATTGATAAATTTATGTTCACAATATATTATTATTGAGCATTAGCGATAAAGTTGTAAGAATATATATGCTTTAATATTTTGAATAAAGTTAGTTAACTCTGTATTATTTTTAGTAATTTTCATATATTTCATGATGAAGTTAAAGAATACCGAACAGTATATGAATTTACAGTTTCATTTCCTATGCAATGATGTAGAATTTTTCACACTAAAAGGCTAATTTCAAGACACTGTACAATCAATTACGTGAACGGTGTCGTGTAGAGTAATTCCCGTACCGGAGTCATACGCACAGTCATTCATAAAACGAGACATTCACTATTTTGAACACTTTTGCCAATTGACTTTCTGGCTATGAATAATTTCGTGTGGGCTGGATAAGGGAGTCACAAGATGATAAGAGAGCGAGCCGTGTTATGATGTTCGTGTGTGGCAGCGCAGCCACAAGAGCAGCCTCCCCTACCAACAGCCAAAGCTTTACTGGATCTACTCACTTCTAGAGACCAGAACCGATTGAGAGAGGAGGTGAGGACGGGGAGAAAGGGGTGAGAGGGAGGGGTGTGGGAGGTTTGGGTATAGCTATCAAACGTTTGGTAAAACTAAATATCCCACAAGAGTTATTGAATAATTATTCATTTATAAATTTATGAGTATGGTAATTTTATCTGAAGGTATTTTGCAAAAGGTGAATTTATTGTAATTCAATATTGTAAAAATTAATGAATATTCATCAGGTAATTTGCTTCACCTTAGTTACTTAAATATGAAAGTAAGCACCTTGGACTATTTATTAATTTTATTTAAAATCATTAGAAAAATAAGTGAAATGATCTTAATCTAGCTTAATTATTTATAATGACAAACTAACATATTTAGGTACCTGTTTGAACATTTTCTCAGCTGACATGGTTCGTAGTATTAAATATATATGTGCAGATAATCCCAGTATTAAAATTTAAAATAAATATAAATGAAACCTTGGTAGGTACTTCAATGAAAATGATAACCAAAGTCAATAAACGATAACTAATGTCAATAAATGATAACCAATGTAAAAAATGATAACAAATTTTTAAAAATGATAACCAATATTAATAAATGATAACCAATGTAAAAAAAATGATAACCTATTTTTAAAAATGATAACCAATATTAATAAATGTTAAACAATGACAATAAATTATAACTGATGTTAATAAATAATAACCAATATTATAAAAGGAAAACCAATATCAATAAATGATAACCATTGTAAATAAATGATAATAAATGTCAATAAATGATAACCAATGTAAATAAATGATAATAAATGTCAATAAATGGTAACTAATGGTAATAAATGATAACCATGCAATGTAAAAAAATTGATAAACAAATTTGAAAAATGATAATCAATGTTCAAAAATGATAACCAATGTAAATAGATGATAAATAATGACAATAACCTAAGTGATAACCAATGTCTCTAAATGAAAACCAATATTAATAAATGATAACCAATGATAATATATTTACGTATCCACTGTCTAAATGTATGTATATTTATAACCAGTCATTGATCTATTTAGAATTCAAATAATTAATGGGTTTACGTAAATGTAAGTAAGTATTATGGATAAAAATATTAACAAAAAAAAAAGAAACTCACTCTCAAAAGCCAAAACCAATAATTATCCTAATCCAATCTATTTGTTTCTGTCTAGGAAAAATAATTTAATTTGAAAAGCTCTACAAAAATAAAACAATGTTAACTTTTTTCACTTTTTTCCGTATTTTATATCACTATCAATACTATTGGCCTAACATTATTAGGTTTTCTTTTAATATGCGTTACTTAATGAAAGTGTGACACACGGACAGACAGACGAGGCTCTTATTATAGTATAGATAGGAAGAAATATGTAGAACTTAGGATAACAAAATATATAACAACTTTTTATTTTCATTGATAACCTATAATTTTATCCCGAACTGCAAATTTACGAGTGTCATTAATGAGTGTCACTCATAAGTCCGAGTCCATTCTCCAGTCATGAGTGGTTTGTTAAGAATGCGCAAGCGCAAACAACGCAATGACGTGAGATAAATACTTCGTAAACACACCTACTCACGCACACACAAACCTCACTATCATGGTACTGTCCCACGGTACTATCTGCTAACATACTACAGTCACACGGTACTATCTGCTAACAAACTACAGTCACACGGTACTATCTGCTAACAAACTACAGTCACACGGTACTATCTGCTAACAAACTACAGTCACACGGTACTATCTGCTAACAAACTACAGTCACACGGTACTATCTGCTAACAAACTACAGTCACACGGTACTATCTGCTAACAAACTACAGTCACACGGTACTATCTGCTAACAAACTACAGTCACACGGTACTATCTGCTAACAAACTACAGTCACACGGTACTATCTGCTAACAAGCTGCAGTCACATGGTACTATCTGTCCACATATTACCGTGCGGTTAACTACCATCCGTAAAAATTATAAGAATAGGGAGTAATTAATATATTTTTAGTAATGTCCGTAGATTAAAAGTATTTTATTTCGTAAATAGTAACTAAAATGTTATTAGTAATCTCCGTAGATTAAAAGTCAAGTTAGAGTTCAAACCGGACATAATTTGAAAAAGACAAGTTTGGCACAATTGGAAGCGCAATTTCAAGTACTTCAACCATGTGAAAATCCACCGAAATCCTGTTTGGGCAAAAAATATTTTAATTTAAATGAGAGGCACTTGAAATGTCTAGAAGAATCAATTAATATTGATTTTTTCGTTATTATATTAATATTCAAATATATTTTTTATTTTCAAAATAGAAACTAACAAAATTTTATAAGGGGGTCAGAATTTTAAAGAAATGTTGGATTTTTATTTTTTGAGCAGTAATTTGTTTAATTAATTCATGTAGATTTGTTATTTTTTTAGGAATATTATAACGAGGTAGTAATGCTTAAAGATGGATAAATGCTTAATTTGTAAAGAACAGAAAAAAGGATTGCCTGTTACTGTTGGAACAATAGCCAAGGAAACTTTATTAATGTTTGCAAAGATTCGCAAAGAAGCCAAAATAGAGAATGCCCTCAAAGCTACCGAATTGTTTTCTGAGCAGGGAGGCTGGTGACTCCTGAATGCTCACCACTGGCACTCTGGTTGAGTGCCCAGGGGGGCATTTGTTCAGTTTGGCCAATCAGACCGCTGATGTATTTTTATTTTCATGATTGAGGGTGAGGATGTTGTCTGTGGCTCATGCAGCACATGCAATAACCCTAAGAAACGAGTTAAATGTGAACTGTGTTTTGGATGGTTCCAACAGGTCGTACATAAGTCTGACCAAGGCACAGGCGTCTGTTATTGTGAGATGGGTTTGTGTAACATGTCGAGGGCGGGATAAAATTGACTACCCCAATGAACGGCCATATCAGCTGGTGAATTTGGAGTTATACATTGGTGTCCTCAACACGATTCCCAAGGGAGATGTACTAGCTGTCGCGGGAGCCCTCCAACGGTTATTGCAGGAGACTCTAACCCAGTTAGCATGGACAAGGCTTATTTGCTTCTGCAACTGGGGGCTACAGTGCCCATATGGCGGTTGGGAAGCATGCAAGGCTTCTCTTGCTACTATTATCAATCTGCAGGTGGCCCAATTTTTAGAGACTGACTCTCTACCTACGCTGCCTGAACTTATAGTCCCAGTTGTTCACAATCAACACGCTTCAGACGATGATAAATTACAATAGTTAAAGAAAAGAGTGGCATTTATGTTCACAGATGGTGACGTAAGTGGAGCAGTTGAAGAGGGACTGGCACAGCGAAATGAAGAGACTGTCAGAGCTTTGAGGTCAAAACACCCACTTGCTCCTCAGGATTTGAAGTTTCCAGAGCTTCTGAATAATACTCTAATTGTTCTTCCCCTCTTAGTTTTGCCGGAGGACCTGATGGTCTCATGCCAGGTCATTTGAAGACGTTATTGTCCTATTCTTCTGCAGAGGCTGGAATGCGTCTTTTGATCACTCTGACAGATTTTGTGAATTGCGATTTTGAAAGAAGTTCCTGATTCTTCTGTGTCAACTTTTTGTGCAGTCACATTGTTCGCTTTATCCAAAAAGGATGGTGGCATCAGTCCCATATCAGTTGATAATACCTTGCGTAGGTTGGCTGCTAAGGTTGGTGCGCACCCTTTATCACACTCTCTTGGTAGCGAATTAAGAAAAGTTCAGCTTGTGTTCTCTACGAAGGATGGCTGTGAAGCTGCCGCACATTCTGCTAGACGGTACTTGAGTGACTGTAATCATAGAAGGGTGTTTCTCAAGATGGATATGAAAAAAGCCTTCAACTGCCTGTGAAGAGACACCTTTCTTACTGTTATTCGTAACCGTGTGCCGCAGCTATATAGACTCCTATGGCAACCTTACTCTTTGCATTCAGCTATTGTTCATTGAAGAAGAAGTGCTGAGGTTGAAGACCGGTTCCAACAGGGTGACCCTTTTGGACCGGCTATGTTGAGTCAGAGTTCAATATTTGGTATCTAGATGACGCAGCCTTGAGAGATACACCGGAGAGAGTTCTGGAGGACGTAACAATCTTGATAAATGGGTTGGACTCAAAGTTAATAGTGAAAAATATGAGCTGACAATCCTCGATGATACTGCTCCTAGTGAAACAGAATTGATGTTTGGGCAGTGCTTCCCTATGTCAGGATGGTAAATAAGGACAATTGCTTAAAATTGTTAAAAGAAGATCTGTACCTAATGGTCTCTCGGTTGCAGGTAGTCGATAACCATCAAGCCTTCTTTTTTTGAGAAATGTTTTCTCCATTCCGAAGCTGTAATATATTCTGCAGGATTCTTCAGCTTACAAACACGTAGTCCAGCTTAGATGTTTTGATTAATCATTTAGATCTGCTGTTGCCAGTGTGACTAATGTAGAGATGTCAGCTGATTCTTGGGTTATAGAGGCAACTCTACTGGCTGGCCTTGGTGGACTGGTTTGTACGAGAGCTGGAGATATTACTCTACCCACTTTTGTGTCTTCAATGTATTCTATGAGTAATTTGGTTGAAACTATTCTTTCTAATATTAGTGTAGTCGATATTGGAGAGCTTATGGATGCAGTTGGGACATGGAGGCGGGGTTTACAGACTGATCTCCTGGTACCAGTCCATGAGTCCAGTCAAAAAGAATGGGATACACCATGGGCTCATTCATCAATAGAGAGTGTTTTGGATAGAGCTGATCTGGTGGCAAGAACACAGGTTTTATCCGCATCTCATAAGGAAACTGGAGTGTGGTTGATTGCGATTCCCATACCGTCATTGGGTACAGAGCTCGATCCAGAGGTCCTGAGGATAGCCATTGCTCTCAAAGTGAGTGCCAGAGTTTGTGAACCTCATTCTTGACGCTGTGGTAGTGGGATGGATGTCAGAGGACTGCATGGCCTGTTTTTTAGGTTCAGTTCTGGGCGTCACCCAAGACATGCGACAATGAGTGATGTTGTAAAACGGGTTTTGCAGAGAGCTCCCTTCAGTACTTGAGCCTTCTGGGCTTGGCTGGGAGATGGTAAGTGACCAGATGGTATTACTGTGTTCCCATACATGAATGGAAAGAGTCAGATTTTAAATTGCACATGTGTCAACACATTCGGAGAGACACACTTCAATGATTCTGCAGGACTGCAGAGAACCGTAGATGTCAGAGACACTCCGCCCTTGGTGATGCTTACATATTCGAGCCAATTGCTATAGAGACCACAAGAGCGTACGACAGTACAACCTCCTCAATCATGAAGTCCAAAAGTAAACGCCTTGTTGAGACAACGAACGATCCAAGGGAGTCTGCCTGGTTCCAACATTGCATAACTCTTGTGATCCAGAGAGGGAATGCATTTAGCATTTTCATCCGCGAAGGAGAGGTTGTTCTCAACCCCTCCTCACGATATCAATAATAAGCTCCTGAAGGAATTTCCTCTTCAGTAAAGATTTATTCTTCTTGCTTTTAATGGAAATATATTTTCTTTAAAAAATGATCTTAACAATATACTGTTTCGTTTTTTAAACTTTTGTAGACCCCTTGAAAAAAAAATGTGTACTTAAACCATATAGAAATTAAAAGACCACAATGTATAACATGACAGTATCGTAATAGAAGAAATTAAAAAGACTTTAACAAGTTACTGTCAAAAAAATAATGAAAAAATTACATTTTTTAACAATTAAATATACTATTTCCGAAATTTCAAACAAACTAACAAATATTTTATAATTTTAATTTCGAAAATGAGAAAAATTTAATACCAAGTAAATAAACAAAAAATTAAGTGACAAGTAAAAATACATCAGAAGTAATGGCTAATTAGAAATGTTCAGGTTGTTTTAAATTTCTAGTAAAATCCTTCGAAGACATTTTTAAGTGCCCCTCATTCAAATTCAAATAATTATTTGTGTCCTATATGATTTCAGTGGATTCTCACTCGGATGAAGTTCTTTAAATTAAACTTTTAATGGTACCAAACATGTCATTTTTCAAATTAAGTCCGGGTTGACCATATTTTGAGCTTAAATTGACTACACTATAAAGAGTAACTAAAATATAAATAGTAATCTCCGTAGATTAAATGTCATTTATTTTGCTAAAAAGAAATAATTAGAATAGGGAAAAGGTAAGGGAGAAAAGTAAAATAAACTCATTAATGAAAATGATATTATAAAAATCATTAATTAATTAGCTCAAAAATATAGATATACAATATAACTAGTAAAATTATAGGTTTTCATATTGAAAAAAAAAGTGGATTTACAAAGGTGCTAATTGTTTTTCGCATCTTAGTGATTGAAATATACAAAATTAAAGAATAATATTTACAATTGTTAGGTAGGGTAAACTCCGAGTTATCGTATGGTTCCAAATTATCGATCATATAAGAGAAAATAAAATAAAGAGAGAAAGTGTACCTGTGATTATATAACCCAGTTTAATAATATAACATTCCCTATAGAAACTTTGCTAATTGTAATGTTTTGAGACATTTTAAAATTAGTCTGAGTAGGTACACGAGTGTAAATTTGCATCATTTGAAAATAATAGGAAATTAGAAAGAACTGTGATAGTACATCATCACAGTGACTCTTTTCTCTGATAGTACATCATCACAGTGACTCTTTTCTCTGATAGTACATCATCACAGTGACTCTTTTCTCTGATAGTACATCATCACAGTGACTCTTTTCTCTGATAGTACATCATCACAGTGACTCTTTTCTCTGATAGTACATCATCACAGTGACTCTTTTCTCTGATAGTACATCATCACAGTGACTCTTTTCTCTGATAGTACATCATCACAGTGACTCTTTTCTCTGATAGTACACCATCACAATGACTCTTTTCTCTGATAGTACATCATCACAGTGACTCTTTTCTCTGATAGTACATCATCACAGTGACTCTTTTCTCTGATAGTACATCATCACAGTGACTCTTTTCTCTGATAGTACATCATCACAGTGACTCTTTTCTCTGATAATACATCATCACAGTGACTCTTTTCTCTGATAGTACATCATCACATTGACTCTTTTCTCTGATAGTACATCATCACAGTGACTCTTTTCTCTGATAGTACATCATCACAGTGACTCTTTTCTCTGATAGTACATCATCACAGTGACTCTTTTCTCTAATAGTACATCATCACAGTGACTCTTTTCTCTGATAGTACATCATAACAGTGACTCTTTTCTCTGATAGTACATCATCACAGTGACTCTTTTCTCTGATAGTACATCATAACAGTGACTCTTTTCTCTGATAGTACACCATCACAGTGACTCTTTTCTCTGATAGTACATCATCACAGTGACTCTTTTCTCTGATAGTACATCATCACAGTGACTCTTTTCTCTGATAGTACATCATTATAGTGACTCTTTTCTCTGATAGTACATCATAACAGTGACTCTTTTCTCTGATAGTACATCATCACAGTGACTCTTTTCTCTGATAGTACATCATTACAGTGACTCTTTTCTTTGATAGTACATCATCACAGTGACTCTTTCCTCTGACAGTACATCATCACAGTGACTCTTTTCTCTGATAGTACATCATTACAGTGACTCTTTTCTCTGATAGTACATCATCACAGTGACTCTTTCCTCTGACAGTACATCATCACATTGACTCTTTTCTCTGATAGTACATCATCACAGTGACTCTTTTCTCTGATAGTACATCATCACAGTGACTCTTTTATCTGATAGTACATCATCACAGTGACTCTTTTATCTGATAGTACATCATCACAGTGACTCTTTTCTCTGATAGTACATCATCACAGTGACTCTTTTCTCTGATAGTACATCACCACAGTGACTCTTTTCTCTGATAGTACATCATCACAGTGACTCTTTTCTCTGATAGTACATCATAACAGTGACTCTTTTCTCTGATAGTTCATCATTACAGTGACTCTTTTCTCTGATAGTACATCATTACAGTGACTCTTTTTTCTGATAGTACATCATCACAGTGACTCTTTTCTCTGATAGTACATCATCACAGTGACTCTTTTCTCTGACAGTACATCATCACAGTGACTCTTTTCTCTGATAGTACATCATCACAGTGACTCTTTTATCTGATAGTACATCATCACAGTGACTCTTTTCTCTGATAGTACATCATCACAGTGACTCTTTTCTCTGATAGTACTTCATCACAGTGACTTTTCTCTGATAGTACATCATCACAGTGACTCTTTTCTCTGATAGTACATCATCACAGTGACTCTTTACTCTGATAGTACATCATCACAGTGACTCTTTTCTCTGATAGTACATCATCACAGTGACTCTTTTCACTGATAGTACATCATCACAGTGACTCTTTTCTCTGATAGTAAATCATCACAGTGACTCTTTTCTCTGATAGTACATCATCACAGTGACTCTTTTCTCTGATAGTACATCATCACATGCATATATCGTTGCCGATGATATTTTTCATATTCTATTATTAATTTTTATTTTACAGTGATAAATGTAAATACATTAATACATAGTTTTTATAGACTAATAAAATACTTCAATTGAAATATGGAAGAAAGTCTTTTTTCTTCACGAAAAAATAAATAAAGACGGAAACTAAATTAATCGGAAAATAAAGAATAGAATACAATAAAAGAAATATAATCGATCAATATTTAGTAGCTACCAAACTATCTAATAAATAATAATAATGATAATAGTTTAATACTATAATATTAACAATTGCATAAGTATTACAAACTACAGTATAACTATTAATAGTGGTAAAACTAGACAGTGCTACCAATAACAGTGGTACTAGACAGTACTAACACTAACAGTGGTACTAGACAGTACTACCAATAACAGTGGTACTAGACAGTGCTACCAATAACAGTGTTACTAGACAGTACTACCACTAACAGTGGTACTAGACAGTACTACCAATAACAGTGGTACTAGACAGTACTACAGCTAACAGTGGTACTAGACAGTACTACCAAAAACAGTGGCACTAGACAATACTACCACTAACAGTGGTACTAGACAGTACTATCAATAACAGTGGTACTAGACAGTACTACCAATAACAGTGGTACTAGACAGCACTACCAATAACAGTGGTACTAGACAGCATTACCACTTACAGTGGTACTAGTCCGAACAACTTGTACTACCACTACAATATAAGTACCATCACCGACAGAAATTCCAGACACTTTGTTCTGTGATGGTAGAAAATGTGTGTGAGAGAGAGGGGGAGGAAGTGGGGTATTAAAGGGTAGGGGGGGGGTGAGAGAGGCCATTGGTAGCTCTGCTTTAAACACAAGGGGGGATGGGGGAAGAGAGTGGAGGAAAGAGGAGGTAAATGAGGAAGAGGAGGTAAATTAGGAAGAGGAGGTAAACGAGGAAGAGGAGGTAAATGAGGAAGAGGAGGAAAATTAGGAAGAGGAGGTAAACGAGGAAGAGTAGGTAAATGAGGAAGAGGAGGTAAATGAGGAAGAGGAGGTAAATGAGGAAGGGGAGGTAAATGAGGAAGAGGAGATAAATTAGGAAGAGGAGGTAAATGAGGAAGGGGAGGTAAATGAGGAAGAGGAGATAAACGAGGAAGAGGAGGGAGTTTTTAATGGAGGGAGGATGGGAAAAGAAGATTTGTGAGTTAGAACGACTAAATTTAAAGTCTGGATTAAACTTACAAAATAATTTATGAAAATGTTTGCGAAGGAAAGAGTCAAGTGAAAGAGTCAAGTGAAAGAGTCAAGTGAAAGAGTCAAGTGAAAGAGTCAATTGAAAGAGTCAAGTGAAAGAGTCAATTGAAAGAGACAAGTGAAAGAGTCAATTGAAAGAGTCAAGTGAAAGAGTCAATTGAAAGAGTCAAGTGAAAGAGTCAAGTGAAAGAATCAAGTGAAAGAGTCAATTGAAAGAGTCAAGTGAAAGAGTCAAGTGAAAGAGTCAAGTGAAAGAGTCAATTGAAAGAGTCAAGTGAAAGAGTCAAGTGAAAGAGTCAAGTGAAAGAGTCAATTGAAAGAGACAAGTGAAAGAGTCAAGTGAAAGAGTCAAGTGAAAGAGTCAAGTGAAAGAGTCAAGTGAAAGAGTCAAGTGAAAGAGTCAATTGAAAGAGTCAAGTGAAAGAGTCAAGTGAAAGAGTCAATTGAAAGAGTCAAGTGAAAGAGTCAAGTGAAAGAGTCAAGTGAAAGAGTCAAGTGAAAGAGTCAAGTAAAAGAGTCAAGTAAAAGAGTCAAGTGAAAGAGTCAAGTAAAAGAGTCAAGTGAAAGAGTCAAGTGAAAGAGTCAAGTGAAAGAGTCAAGTGAAAGAGTCAAGTGAAAGAGTCAATTGAAAGAGTCAATTGAAAGAGTCAAGTGAAAGAGTCAATTGAAAGAGTCAAGTGAAAGAGTCAATTGAAAGAGTCAAGTAAAAGAGTCAAGTGAAAGAGTCAAGTGAAAGAGTCAATTGAAAGAGTCAAGTAAAAGAGTCAATTGAAAGAGTCAATTGAAAGAGACAAGTGAAAGAGTCAATTGAAAGAGTCAAGTGAAAGAGTCAATTGAAAGAGTCAAGTGAAAGAGTCAATTGAAAGAGTCAGGTAAAAGAGTCAAGTGAAAGAGTCAAGTGAAAGAGTCAATTGAAAGAGTCAAGTAAAAGAGTCAATTGAAAGAGACAAGTGAAAGAGTCAAGTGAAAGAGTCAAGTGAAAGAGTCAAGTGAAAGAGTCAATTGAAAGAGTCAATTAAAAGAGTCAAGTGAAAGAGTCAATTGAAAGAGACAAGTGAAAGAGTCAAGTGAAAGAGTCAATGAAAGAGTCAAGTGAAAGAGTCAATTGAAAGAGTCAAGTGAAAGAGTTAATTGAAAGAGTCAAGTGAAAGAGTCAAGTGAAAGAGTCAAGTGAAAGAGTCAAGTGAAAGAGTCAATTGAAAGAGTCAAGTGAAAGAGTCAATTGAAAGAGTCAAGTGAAAGAGTCAAGTGAAAGAGTCAAGTGAAAGAGTCAAGTGAAAGAGTCAAGTGAAAGAGTCAAGTAAAAGAGTCAAGTAAAAGAGTCAAGTGAAAGAGTCAAGTAAAAGAGTCAAGTGAAAGAGTCAAGTGAAAGAGTCAAGTGAAAGAGTCAATTGAAAGAGTCAAGTGAAAGAGTCAATTGAAAGAGTCAATTGAAAGAGTCAAGTGAAAGAGTCAATTGAAAGAGTCAAGTGAAAGAGTCAATTGAAAGAGTCAAGTAAAAGAGTCAAGTGAAAGAGTCAAGTGAAAGAGTCAATTGAAAGAGTCAAGTAAAAGAGTCAATTGAAAGAGTCAATTGAAAGAGACAAGTGAAAGAGTCAATTGAAAGAGTCAAGTGAAAGAGTCAATTGAAAGAGTCAAGTGAAAGAGTCAATTGAAAGAGTCTGGTAAAAGAGTCAAGTGAAAGAGTCAAGTGAAAGAGCCAATTGAAAGAGTCAAGTAAAAGAGTCAAGTGAAAGAGTCAATTGAAAGAGTCTGGTAAAAGAGTCAAGTGAAAGAGTCAAGTGAAAGAGCCAATTGAAAGAGTCAAGTAAAAGAGTCAATTGAAAGAGTCAATTGAAAGAGACAAGTGAAAGAGTCAAGTGAAAGAGTCAAGTGAAAGAGTCAATTGAAAGAGTCAAGTAAAAGAGTCAAGTGAAAGAGTCAATTGAAAGAGACAAGTGAAAGAGTCAAGTGAAAGAGTCAATGAAAGAGTCAAGTGAAAGAGTCAATTGAAAGAGTCAAGTGAAAGAGTTAATTGAAAGAGTCAAGTGAAAGAGTCAAGTGAAAGAGTCAATTGAAAGAGTCAAGTGAAAGAGTCAAGTGAAAGAGTCAATTGAAAGAGTCAAGTGAAAGAGTCAAGTAAAAGAGTCAAGTGAAAGAGTCAAGTGAAAGAGTCAATTGAAAGAGTCAAGGAAGAAATTAATTAATTTTATGTGTATCATATTAGAGGATAAATTTTCATGATATTGTTTCCAATTTTATTTATAATAATTCAAGTTAATTTAGAATAATTATATTTTATTCTAAATAGTTCATCTTTAATCTAAAAAGGATGATGATAATTTATAAGGATAATAATAATTTTATTAAGATAATCATAATTTTTTAAGGATAATAATAATCTTAAGAGGATAATGATAATCTTAAGAGGATAATGATAATTTTTTAAGGATAATGATAGGTAGCCGTATAACTACAATGGTGTGAGATTTAGATACAATTGGACAAATTATTTGAAATAGAAGCCCACTTATTGGTTAAGAAAATAAGTTAAATAAGTTAACAAATTTGACATTTCAAGTACCATTTAGTTATAATAAAAATTAATGAAATTTTAATTCATCAATAATGAAATAAATATCAATAACAACAATATCTGTAATTATTTGAAGCACATAAAAATATTTATTTTGAGTTCGGTAATCTATTAAATAATTAAACTACGTAAAAAAGGGAAGACTTCAGAAGCCACATATGTTTAAATACTTTTACATAATCTGAATATTACTCAATGAACCTCTACGACCCTAAGATAGATACGATATATTAATAGATATATCTATTGGATCTATCAACAGTTATACCAATGGTAGATACGATATATTAATAGATATATCTATGGAATCTATCAACAGTTATACCAATGGTAGATACGATATATTAATAGATATATCTATTGGATCTATCAACAGTTATAACAATGGTAGATACGATATTAATAGATATATCTATGGGATCTATTAACATTTATATCAATGGTAGATACGATATTAATAGATATATCTATGGAATCTATTAACAGTTATACCAATGGTAGATACGATATATTAATAGATATATCTATGGAATCCATTAACAGTTATACGAATGGTAGATACGATATTAATAGATATATCTAAGCGATCCATTAACAGTTACATCAATGGTAGAAATGGTAGATACGATATATTAATAGATATATCTAAGCGATCCATCAACAGTTATACCAATGGTAGATACGATATATTAATAGATATATCTAAGCGATCCATTAACAGTTACACCAATGGTAGATACGATATATTAATAGATATATCTAAGCGATCCATTAACATTTATACCAATGGTAGATACGATATTAATAGATATATCTATGGAATCTATTAACAGTTATACCAATGGTAGATACGATATATTAATAGATATATCTAAGCGATCCATCAACAGTTATACCAATGGTAGATACGATATATTAATAGATATATCTAAGCGATCCATTAACAGTTACACCAATGGTAGATACGATATATTAATAGATATATCTAAGCGATCCATTAACAGTTACACCAATGGTAGATACGATATATTAATAGATATATCTAAGCGATCCATTAACAGTTATACCAATGGTAGATACGATATTAATAGATATATCTAAGCGATCCATTAACAGTTATACGAATGGTAGATACGATATTAATAGATATATCTAAGCGATCCATTAACAGTTATACCAATGGTAGATACGATATTAATAGATATATCTATGGAATCCATTAACAGTTATACGAATGGTAGATACGATATTAATAGATATATCTAAGCGATCCATTAACAGTTATACCAATGGTAGATACGATATTAATAGATATATCTATGGAATCCATTAACAGTTATACGAATGGTAGATACGATATTAATAGATATATCTAAGCGATCCATTAACAGTTATACCAATGGTAGATACGATATTAATAGATATATCTATGGAATCCATTAACAGTTATACGAATGGTAGATACGATATTAATAGATATATCTATGGAATCCATTAACAGTTATACGAATGGTAGATACGATATTAATAGATATATCTAAGCGATCCATTAACAGTTACACCAATGGTAGATACGATATTAATAGATATATCTAAGCGATCCATTAACAGTTACACCAATGGTAGATATGATACATTTATAGATCAGTATTTTGAGTGGAACATATACAGGGTAACCCACAAAGAGGTGTACTCAAAATTTGAATTTATATAAATATTGTAATTATAAAGAAATAATGAATTTAAAGCAATGATGATGGTACAATGGATACAAATAGAAATAAATCATTTTGTTTTACTTGAACTCTATTTTCTTTTCATTTTAAAATACAATTTTTATATAAACTCGAAGATGGGTACACTTTTTTGTGGGTCACCCTGTATACAGTGTTATACACCATATATTAGAATATACGGAAGTGTTTCAATAGGTGATTAGTAGGGTGGTGACAATATGCTTTCAAAATCATAGATCTTAAGAATATCACAAACAAAATGAAATGGTATTTAATACTATATACCGCTGGTGTAGAACCATTCAATACTCTTTAATTCTCTCCGTCTATTATATTTTCCTGATCTATGATTTCAAAAGCATATTGTCATAACACTAATGATGACCCTCTTAATAGCAGGTCTTCTTACCAAACAATGTTTTCTGCAATTGGGAATAAAATTAAGACAAAAAAAAATAGAGAGAAATTAAATAATATATGAACTTGGTTGAAGATAAATAATTATGTTCTACTAGTTACAATAAAAAATGATACTTTATAATACATTTAATAACTCTTGTGATTTTATTTAGTTACTTAAACTGAGTATGAAAACCTATTTTGCAGAACTATGAAGAGGCAAATAAATAAATTTCAAGAACCTTTGAAGTAAATATATATTCCTAAATACTTATAATGTAAAATTCTAATCTAAATCCGTTTCATCAATGTCTAAACTATTTATATTTAACAATGATTCATAATCAATGAATAAAGAAAGATTCCTATTTCTAAAGAGGAGTAACATCAGATAGAATAGTTGCAAAGTGTTTGCTTATATCTATGAAAGACCTTATCGAACCCTTTGACCTCTGTTACCCCATACACATATATTAACACACTAAGTAAAATATATTGAATTCTTTAAAACTAATCAATGATCTAATTAAAATAACTGTTGACGGATCTATTCCTATCTCTACCAATTAAGTAATTAAAAAATTACCTCTTTATAAATTTTTCACTTTGCAAAATGTTACTCAATGGACTTTTGGTGCTCCATGACCCAATGGTAGATGAGATCTATTTATAGATAGACCTCCTCTGTGAACTCATCTACTCGGTAGAGAAACATTCTAAAAATAGCCTGTCCTACTTTCTCCCTTAAAGGTAGATGCCGTTCATTCATTCTTCCGTGTATTGATCTACCATCTACTTCCATTGATCAAAGTAGAGTCCTTGGGTAGATGACCTGCGCACAAGTAGATGAGTATATAGAAGACATGCGCACAAGTAGACGAGTAGATAGAGTAGAATCTACCAAACAAAGAAAAAAAAGTAAAATTTAGATACTTTCTAACAGTTTTTAGCCTTTTACTAGTCTGTTACTGGTTGTAGCAACTAGTAGCCTCTCTCACTAGTGCCCTAGATACTAGGTGACTATGGTTCATTCACAAGCAGACTCCATTCATTGTTGCGATGGTCCTGTTCGTTCACAAATAAAATCATTGATCGGCCACAGCTCTAAGACTGAACTCATTCTGGACTGGCTAGGTTACAAGGTACCAGATATCTACTTACGGTAGGGGTAGATACAAGATATCTACTTACAGTAGGGGTAGATACAAGATATCTACTTACAGTAGGGGTAGATACAAGATATCTACTTACAGTAGGGGTAGATACAAGATATCTACTTACAGTAGGGGTAGATACAAGATATCTACTTACAGTAGGGGTAGATACAAGATATCTAATACGGTAGGGGTAGATACCAGATATCTACTTACGGTAGAGGTAGATACCAGATATCTACTTACGGTAAGGGTAGATACCAGATATCTACTTACGGTAGGGGTAGATACCAGATATCTACTCACGGTAGGGTTAGATACCAGATATCTACTTACGGTAGGGGTAGATACCAGATATCTACTTACGGTAGGGGTAGATACCAGATATCTACTCACGGTAGGGTTAGATACCAGATATCTACTTACGGTAAGGGTAGATACCAGATATCTACTTTCGGTAGGGGTAGATACGAGGATATCTACTTTTGATAGAGTTAGATACGAGGATATCTATTTCTAGTTAGAGGATGGTAGATAAGAGGATATCTACTTCTAGTTAGTGGATAGTAGATACGAGATATCTACTTCTAGATAGAGGATAGTAGATACGAGATATCTACTTCTAGTTAGAGGATAGTAGATACGAGATATCTACTTCTAGTTAGAGGATAGTAGATACGAGATATCTACTTCTAGTTAGTGGATAGTAGATACGAGATATTTACTTCTAGTTAGTGGATAGTAGATACGAGATATCTACTTCTAGTTAGAGGATAGTAGATACGAGATATCTACTTCTAGTTAGTGGATAGTAGATACGAGATATCTACTTCTAGTTAGTGGATAGTAGATACGAGATATCTACTTCTAGTTAGTGGATAGTAGAAACGAGATATCTACTTCTAGTTACTGGATAGTAGAAACGAGATATCTACTTCTAGTTACTGGATAGTAGATACGAGATATCTACTTCTAGTTAGAGGATAGTAGATACGAGATATCTACTTCTAGTTCGAGGTGAGTAGATATAAAAATATCTTGTGGATTTAATTATAGCATACTATATGATCAATGCTGTTTACCAAAATGAATTATAACAAATACGTGTAAATGCTATGGTAAAATTCCACTGCAGATAAATAGATAATTAAATATCTATTAATTTTATTTTATTTTAAGGTGATATGACAAATTAAAATTACTGATATCCTATGTTAACGCCCTCTTTCTAAGTACTTTGCATGTTCGAGTATAGCGATGTCCCCTACCATAATTTTTATTTGCGGTTACATGAGTAAATTGAGTCGTGGTCATTTTTTGTGATAACTCTATGAGAAGTCACCAAAGGATTGTGCCTCTACAAAGGAAGTCATTTACTTCTTCACAGATACAATACATCCTATTGTTATAGTCTTAATTGAACTGCAATCGTATTCATTAATCGACATCGAAAAATGTATTTATTAATAACAGCAACACTCACTTTCTATATGGAAGACATGTAACTGTTGATTAAAAGGGATATTGTTATAAAGGAATTGATTAGACGATACTTCATTGGAATATGATGTGAAATTCGATGCTGAAATGGCTCTAAAGTTTTGAGCATTTATTTACAACCATTTTGAATTGTGTGAATTTGGAACTGTGTTGTTGAGAACTTACTATTTTGAATTTCCCTTTTCCCTTACTTGAACACTGCCTTTCAAGCCATTATAGGCATTCCTTCACATGAGTGGCTGACCAATGTGACCATATCATTGAAATATTAGCTAAACTGATAAAATTGTAACACTTGAATTACCATTGGAAAATGTTAATGATTGATTGATTAGAAAATACAAATAAAATATCCAACCGGTTTCCGAAGAAGAAAATTGAACCTAATAAGACCAACTCCAAAATTATTGTTTTTATAGTCAATACTCAAGTGGAGAATATCAGGTATTATCGTGAAAAAAATTCTAAATACACTTGAAATCTTGGAATCAAAAGCCGTGGAGTTTTCAGTCAATTTTTGAGATTTGACAACCTTGATTAGAATAAGGACCTCCTTTACGTAGTTAATGAAAAAGACGCCAATTAGTAGAACGTAAATAGCTATTAAGATACTAATTAGTAAAATCGGTAATGGAGTGCTTATACGAAAGCTCTTTTGTGTAGGAACGAATTTCATAGGATATCAAATTTTGATGAAAAGCAATGGATCTAAATGTTCATTTATTTAAGGTACTAATATTATTTTTAGATTCATCAGCTTTCTTTCCTCTAATATGTAGTATACAATTTTTACAATAATTTTACGTTGAGTAATATTCGTTATTCAATATTATTTTCAATCTATCCTACCTGTATAAGTTACGACGACAACCGCTAACCGAAGACGACTAATAAATGGCCAAAGGTACTCCTAAAATCTTTTCTCTATAAAACACAAATCTGCTCAATTGTCATGAGTCTGAGACGTAATAAGAGCGGGGTATGCCTAATAAAATTTCAATAATGGGAATATATTTTTAGTTGAACATACATAGAGGTTAGTGTGAGTTTTATTAGGTGTTATAGCTTTGATACTTTTTTATTCATTATATATTATTATCAATTCTAATTTATTAGACCGATGCAATATTCTAATTACGTAATTTTTCTCCATTTCCCCAATCAGATTGCGTTTTCCTCATATGTGGGGAAATTTCCTCAAATAGTGGTAGCCTTGCTTCATACTTGTCTTGCGCAATTTTAAGATTTCAGTGCTATTAGTGGATCCAAATATGTGCAGCGCAATTTCAATATGACGCATATCGGAATAAAAAGCGTAAATAAATGTACCTTCTAAAGTTCAATTTAGTTCAAATGAAATTATATAATCGTAGGCTAGCTTCATTTACTATTACCTCTTCATTTTCCTTTTCCATCAGTGAGTGCATCCAAATTCCCTTGGATCAAATTTTATTTCATTTGGATCCAATAGAACTGTAAAAGGTATAGATCAAATACCTTGCAATTGAATATTACATCACCAGCACCTTCTTCCAAAAATGGAAGTAGCTTTGATAAAATTAATATTTTCACATGAAAGATATGAGAGGAGGTTATTGGTAATCGAAATTGCTGCAGTCGACATCTAAGGAACGTATCTACGTACGTTCTGATCCCATCCGTCCACCTCTCGTTTCAAGATAGTCTTGATATTACCGTTAGTAAATTAAGAACAGAAGATAAAATCATTTTGATGTATTGCAGGTAGATTTTTCTACAAATCTTTCCATATTCCAAATATTATGACTAGTGCTGTGAGTCTTGTGACAATATGCATTTAAAATCATAGATCTTAAGAATATCATAGACGAAACGAAATGAAATGGTATTGAATACTATATACCGCTGATTTAGAACAAATCAATAGTATTTAATTCTCTCCGTCTATAATATTCTCGAGATCTATGATTTTAAATGCATATTGTCAAACACTAATTATGACCATTAAAATATGCATGAATTTATGAGTATACTGGGCGCGATATGTGCTATGAATTATTTTTCAAATTTGCAAATAGTTCTGGTTCCGGTATCCTTTACTTATTTAAAAATGAAAACGTATCAAGAATATACGTTGCAGTTTCCTCCCTTACGTCATATTTATACTTTATCTTTTTCTTATAATAATTCTAATTAAGTTTTAATAAAACTGATTAAGTTGTTTAACTGAATTACACTGCTGTTGTCTACCAACCCGTACATCAGAACATCACATCAGTACATAGATTTAGTACATCAGTAAATCACTTTAGTACTTCACTTCTGGGCATGTGAAATTAGCAACATGCGGAGAAATATGCAGTATCTTCGATACTGCATATTTATGAAATATCGGAGATTATTGTGTTGTAATTCATTCTACTACTTATGTGATTATGTATATTTTGGAATAAATTGGTATAATTCGGTGTAATTCGGTATAATTCGGCCTAATTCAATCGGTATTCAGTGTAACTATCCATCCTCCGTATTATCGTCTTATACATATATATCTTCTCTCAACTCTATCTTCGTTTTTGGACAAGTCCGGTGTTGGAAAATTGCCACTGGGAAGATTGCCCCCAGAAAAACTGCCACTGGGAAAACTGTCACTGTGGGAAAATTGCCACTGTGGGAAAATTGCCACTGTGGGAAAATTGCCACTGTGGGAAAATTGCCACTGTGGGAAAATTACCACTGGGAAAATTGCCCCTGTCTGAAAACTGTCACTGTGGGAAAATTGCCATCCGAAAATTTGCCACTGAGGAAAATTGCCACTATATGTATAACCCAGTTGATTTTTTAGGCCGATTTATAGCCGATTTTTGGAAGAGTACCTAAACATGGATCGCCGTATTGACGATGAATCATCGATAAATGTTCGAAGAAATGTCCGTTTTATCCAATATTTTTCGTATAAAATAAGGCAGGATGATTGTCGATTCATCGAAGAAGCACATGCATAACCGACTGTAACCGTCCTTAAATCAACGAGGATTCAAGTGCGATTTTAAGCCGTTTCATGGAAGATTCATACGAAAACAATTCACAAAATCACCTCAATATTATCTTCCCTGCATTTAGAGAGATTCATGGTAGTTCTCTAATGCATGAATATATATATCTATAGGGTTAAATAAAATCAAAATTATCATTTCAAAGGTATTTACAATTTTGTTACATTTTTTGCTTTATATCATATAGGGTATACGAACGTTTGGCTTTATATCGATTTGTGTAATGTTACATATTTTTATATACATATTAAATGGAAAGAAATGGGGAAAGAAATGAAGTGGTGTGTCCGGGACTCGAACCTGCAACTGTAGTCTCATATATATCCACTGAGCCATCTTGGACATGGCAGAAGTAGGATTTGGTTGATATTCCGGCTGTAATTCAGGGAATATGAGTCTTCCATAACTCACCGAAGATACATCTATGAGCTGCCTGCTGTAATTCATGGAAAATGAGTCTTTCATAACTCGCCGAAGATACATCTATGATCTGCCTGCTGTAATTCAGGGAAGATGAGTCTTCCAGAACTTGCCGAAGATACATCTATGAGCTGCCTGCTTTAATTCGGGGAAGTTGAGTCTTCCATAACTCGCCGAAGATACATCTATGACCTGACTGCTGTAATTCAGGGAAGATGAGTCTTCCATAACTCACCGAAGATACATCTATGATCTGCCTGCTGTAATTCAGGGAAGATGAGTCTTCCAGAACTCACCGAAGATTCATCGAAGAAATCTCCTCTTTAATTCGAGGAAGTAGAATCAACCATGATTCGTTGAAGATCATTCGATAATCCTCTACAGTCAATCGCCGATGATAATTTATATGCAATTTATAGGTGTTTCGTTTACGTTTTATTATCTCTGCCATAAACGCTCTTAAATCATCGAAGACACTCTCTTAAATTTTATCTGGGAATACATTCACATTCAAACTAAAAAAATATAGGAGTCAATTAAAAATCTAATTGAGCTTGGTAATTAGTCTTATTAAATGGGATGAATTTTCGAGTTTGCCAACAGAATGTAAAGTTAGATACGATGCTAATTAATTTAGATTTTGAAACCTAGAATTTCGGGATTCAATATCCCTACCTAATAAATAGTGAACAAATGGAGAGAACAATTTTCAACAGAGCATTGCTGGAGTAAATACGATTGATAGAGGATTGAAAATGGAGGCTTAAATTATTTTATTTAGTTAGAAGAGGAAGATCTTTTTAGAATATAACCAACAAAAAGACAAAAACAAGGAACCCCTGAGTAGAAGTGAGATAAGTAGGTGGCTAAGGAAACATTGTTACTGCATGAGTTTGGTGATCATAATTATGGAAAGTAAATTTGAATGAATAAAATTGAGAGGATATACCTCACCATTTAATAAAATTTATTTGGTATTAAAAATTTTATTTACAAGGAGGCTCGTAGTGCGTAGGCCTCATTTACTATCATCTCCTCTTCATTTTCCTCTTCCATCTGTGAGTGCAGTCACCGGTGCATTCACGGAGTATCTTTTCTGCATCCATGAGCATTGTCAGCGACGGTGGTAGGTGAATTAGTTCATGGAGCCACTTTCTTTTCTGACTGTTTCTTTCAGTCTTAAATTTCATATCGTTTCGACCACAGCAAAATTATACAACACATTTATAGTAAACTATAATACACAGCAAATCTAGCCATACGCGACGTTCTATCTTTGATAGAACATATAATACCTAGTTCATTAAAAAGCACATAGACATTACAAATGGTATACCATTATCATAACAAGCTAGTTAGTCAGAATAGTAGGTTTGATGTGAGTAAATTAGTTCAGTACGTTTCCTACGTGTTCTATTTTTGATGTAGTCTTTTGACTGGCAGACTGCAGAGTTTATTCTCCATGTCAATCACAATGCGTGTCTCATCTTTAACAGCATCACCTCTCAGTAACCCGCTATTTTATTCGACGGAATATTCCTAAAATTATTATATTTTTGACGATCTCGGACTGGAGCATTCAGAGTACGATGATTTGTTATTTTATGTTGAGTAATGCGACTCACTTCGTGCACTGAGAAAAACTGCCCTCTCAGGGAGAGCTGAGAAAGAGCCGTGAGAGGAGAAGAGCCGTGAGAGGATGAGAGAGGACGAGCTATAAGAGGATGACACAAAATGAGTAATGATTATTCACAATTGTCTTTTTCACGTATAAATAGCAGATGGTTTTAATATTTTATGTACTTGCCACAATAGTCTATTAAACTACCAGTTGGTTTAGTTTTCCCTTATTATATTTGTATATCAATTCTTTGATGGTAACCTGGTATTTTCTAATACACTAATCAATTGCATCTCACAGTTGATCATTGAGAAAAGGTGACAATATCTTACCATCTTTTATCTCCATTTCTTCTTACCTCCAATAATTATCTTCTCATTTGCTGTTATCTTCTTTCCCTGATAACCTCCACCCCTCAACTTCCACCACTCCCTCCCCCTTTCTTTCCTGTATCAACCCCCTACCCCCCACCACAACTCTCGCTATCGATCCACACGTTCAAATTCAGTGACGTGGGTGTGACGTCACGATACCCCTCCCTCCCCACCCTTGTCCTTTTCTACCGAAACGTTAGTGAGTAACTACTAGAGTCTCTACAGTCTCTGTAGTCTCTACAGTTTCTATAGTCTCTACAGTCTCCACAGTCTCTACAGTCTCCACAGTCTCTACAGTCCCGATAGTCTCTAGAGTCTCCAGAGTCTCTATAGTTTCTAAAGTCTCTACAGTCTCTACAGTCTCCACAGTCTCTATAGTCCCGATAGTCTCTAGAGTCTCTATAGTTTCTAAAGTCTCTAAAGTCTCTACAGTCTCAATAGTCTTTATAGTCTCTACAGTCTCTATAGTCTCTACAGTCTCTATAGTCTCTACAGTATCAATAGTCTTTACAGTCTCTATAGTCTCTACAGTCTCTACAGTCTCTATAGTCTCTACAGTCTCAATAGTCTCTAAAGTTTCTATAGTCTCTATAGACTCTATAGTCTCTACAGTCTCTACAATCTCTACAGTATTTACAGTCTCTACAGTCTCAACAGTCTTTATAGTCTCTATAGTCTCTACAGTCTCTATAGTCTCTGAAGTCTCTATAGTCTTTATAGTCTCTATAGTCTCTACAGTCTCTATATAGTCTCTACAGTCTCTATAATTTCTACAGTCTCTACAGTTTCTACAGTCTCTATAATTTCTATAGTCTCTACAGTCTCTATTGTCTCTACATTCTCTATAGTCTCTACAGTCTCTACGGTCTCTATAGTCTCTATATAGTCTCTACAGTCTCTACAGTCTTTACAGTCTCTACAGTCTCTACAGTCTCTATAAACTCTATAGTCTCTATAGTCTCTACAGTCTCTATAGTCTCTATAGTCTCTAAAGTCTCTAAAGTCTCTAAAGTCTCTATAGTCTCCATACTCTCTACAAACTCTATAGTCTCTATATAGTCTCTACAGTCTCTATAATTTCTACAGTCTCTACAGTTTCTACAGTCTCTATAATTTTTATAGTCTCTACAGTCTCTATTGTCTCTACAGTCTCTATAGTCTCTACAGTCTCTACAGTCTCTATAGTCTCTATAAAGTCTCTACAGTCTCTACAGTCTTTACAGTCTCTACAGTCTCTACAGTCTCTATAATCTCTATAGTCTCTATAGTCTCTACAGTCTCTATAGTCTCTAAAGTCTCTAAAGTCTCTAAAGTCTCTAAAGTCTCCATAGTCTCTAAAGTCTCTATAGTCTCTATAATCTCTACAGTCTCTAGTTTCTACAGTCTCTATAATTTCTATAGTCTCTACAGTCTCTATAGTCTCTACAGTTTCTACAGTCTCTATAATTTCTATAGTCTCTACAGTCTCTATAGTCTCCACAACCTTTAAAGTCTCTATAGTCTCTATTGTCTCTACACTCTCTATAATCTCTATAGTCTCTATAGTCTCTACAGTCTATATAGTCTCTATAGTCTCTAGTCTCTATAATCTCAATAGTCTCTATAGTTTCTATAGTCTCTGCAGTCTCTATAGTCTCTACAGTCTCTAGAGTCTCTTCAGCCTCTACAGTCTTTACAGTCTCTACAGTCTTTATAGTCTCTACAAGTCTATAGTCTCTATAGTCTCTTTAGTCACTACAGTCTCTATAGTCTCTACAATCTCTACAGTCTTTATAATCTCTATAGTCTCTACACTTTCTATAGTCTCTACAGTCTCTATAGTCTCTTTAGTCTCTACAGTCACTACAGTTTCTATAGTCTCTACAGTCTCTAGAGTCTTTATAATATCCATAGTCTCCACACTTTCTATAGTGTCTACATTCTCTATAGTCTCTACAGTCTCTATAGTCTCTACAGTCTCTACAGTCTCTATAGTCTCTACAGTCTCTATAGTTTTTACAGTCTCTATAGTATCTACAGACTCAATAGTCTCTAAAGTCTCTATAGTCTCTACAGTCTCTACAGTCTCTACAAACTCTACAGTCTCTACAGTCTCTATTTTCTCTACAGTCTCCACAGCCTCAACAGTTTCTATAGTCTCTAAAGTCTCTATAGTCTCTAGTCTCTATAGTCTCTAAAGTCTCTAAAGTCTCTATAGTCTCTACATTCTCTACAGTCTCTACAGTCTCTACAGTCTCTATAGTCTCTATAGTCTCTATAGTCTTTATAGTCTCTATAGTCTCTACAGTCTCTATAGTCTCTATATAGTCTCTACAGTCTCTATAGTCTCTATAGTCTCTACAGTCTCTACAGTCTCTACAGTCTTTACAGTGTCTACAGTGTCTACAGTCTCTATAGTCTCTATAGTCTCTACAGTTTCTACAGTCTCTATAGTCTCTAAAGTCACTATAGTCTCTACAGTCTCTATAGTCTCTATATAGTCTCTACAGTCTCTATAGTCTCTACAGTCTCTTTTTTTATTTCTACAGTCTCTATAGTCTCTGCAGTCTCTAGTTTCTACAGTCTCTATAATTTCTATATTCTCTACAATCTCTATAGTCTCTACAGTCATTACTTTTTGTACAGTCTCTACAGTCTCTACAGTCTCTATAGTCTCTATATAGTCTCTACAGTCTCTATTGTTTCTATAGTCTCTAAAGTCTCTATAGTCTCTACAGTCTCTACAGTCTCTACAGTCACTACAGTCTCTATAGTCTCTACAGTCTCTATAGTTTCTATATAGTCTCTACAGTCTCTAAAGTCTTTACAGTCTGTACAGTCTCTACAGTCTTTATAGTCTCTACGAGTCTAGTCTCTATATTCTCTACAGTCTCTATAGTCTCTACAATCACTACTGTCTTTATAATCTTTATAGTCTCTACACTCTCTATATAGTCTCTACACTCTCAATAGTCTTTATAGTCTCTAAAGTATCTACAGTCTCTACAGTCTCTACAGTCTCTTCAATTTCTACAGTCTATATAGTCTCTACAGTCTCTATAGTCTCTACAGTCTCTACAGTCTCTTCAATTTCTACAGTCTATATAGTCTCTACAGTCTCTATATTC